>DWJK01000440.1:0-22365 GCA_018248815.1 Croniades pieria auraria
GACGGTTCAAATCTTTTATTTCAGTCGTACATTTGGTTAGTTGTAGGTACGGTAAGTTACCGCTTTCGTCATTTTATCCTTTGACGGTTCAAATCTTTTATTTCAGTCGTACATTTGGTTAGTTGTAGGTACGGTAAGTTACCGCTTTCGTCATTTTATTCTTTGACGGTTCAAATCTTTTATTTAGCGCATCATCATCATTGTCGTCGGCATAGTCTTCTTGTGCAGCATCATTATAATTATTATTAATATCATCATTGTCATTATCAAGATTATCATTAATATCATGATCATGGTCTTTATCATCGCCTTAGTAGTTCCGCTGTTGGACATGTGTTGTTCCTGAAAATGTGAAGGTTAGGACAAAAGGTTAGGTCCATATCAACTTCAATTGCAACCAATTTCTGAAATAAACCTATTGTGCTCTGGCTTCGATTGCAAACAGATTATCAAATGTATTTAAACCGTCCTAAATGTCACCCGCAAACGTTTAATGACTTTTATATGACGTAATACATATTATATAACAATGGAAGACAAATGCCTAACGAAGCGACGAAGATAGCGCCTATCCAGGTACCGACCGTCACCATAGTTGCTTACTTTTGTAAATATTGATTTGATAATTATATTTGGTATCTACTATTTCATCAGGACTACAAATACCAAATACCTTATTATATCGTCACGCTAGATCCCATACGGGGTAGGCAGAGAGCACCGAGCGCCAAATGTTTCTATCCTTACTGGAAAATCTCTATCGTTTACCATTGTACATATGTATTTGTATTATTTACCAAGTAGCAGTACGTAAGGAAGTAATCCCCGTCAAGTGGCTCCAACAGACGCAGTGGGCGGGGATTATGCGCAGATTATCCCAGATATCATAGAATGTACAGATGTTTGCGCGATATACATTACAGTACGTTACGTTACACTTTACAAATGTATACCAGTGTATTACATTGGGGTTTGGATATATCTATATGTTACTATTATTATTATTTCCTCGCATCAGGTCCTTTACAGTGTATGTAGAGATCGCCGATGTCAAATATGTATATAACTCCAACTGGCACTTATGAAAGATTATTTATATAGAAGAAACATATCAAGTCTGTAGGGTTCTAGGTGCATTTATTATATGATATTTACGTAAAAAAATTTTCATACACCACGTTGGATACCGTTCGACATGTGTTTCGTAAGATAAGACGTCAATAAAAATATGATGATGATTTTAAAATAATGACAGATAATATTTTATGTTTTTATGATAGGTATATAAATATTTCAAAACAGACATACTGACTGACAAAATACAGAAGCCAATTTAGATTCTTATTTATATATATATATTTAAAAAGCCACTTTAAATTAATTATTTTCACTTATTCCTATTGGATATTTAAATATTATTCTCACCACCTATTCCATGGGCCGTAAACGTAACTGGTGAAACGTGGGAGGGTATTACACTCTACTGCCTATGTCTTCGGGGATTACAGGCGTGATGATACGTAAATATTTTTTTCGTTTTATATTTTTTTACCGCCGAATAATACTTAAACCGAATAAACTCTGTATAAATATGCCTTATTTCTTAATTAAGTGAGGTAATAGTATTACCTTTTAAATATAAATTATATAAATGATAATAAATAATAAAACCTAGGTTTAGACACAAATATTTAATTATGTTATCACGCAATCGATGAGATAGAGCTTACGTATGTTAGAAGGGCAGTTCGTGACAGGTTTCTTATCTCGATATAAATCTGTATGAAGAAGGGAATAACAAGGGTTAAATATATTAAACCAACTCCCGGGGCAAGGGTCTCGTCAATATTGATACTGCGGATAACTCTGCTTACGACAATAGCTTTTATTTGATCTATTTCATTGTCATATAAGTTTTTCCTTGTACTTTCATATATATGTATATACATATATGTGGTCACAACTATTTAAGTTACATGTTGTATATCTGTGTACATATGTTATGATTTTGAAAATGTTTCCATGACAGATAAATTTCGCCGGTAAACCGAAAAATAGCGGAAACGAACATAATATTTTATATTTATTAAAGGTTCTCTTATTTCGTACAATTTTAACCAAACCAAGTTATTCGAATGTTTTGGTGCTGTAGAAAAAAGCTCACTAAAGCAAGTTAACACTGTATTTTGATGGTATACAAAATATATAACAAATATACCTAAATTCAGTTCGCAACAATTTTCTTGTTATAAAGATATACGTGAACGGGGCGGGACCGAGTATCCAGTCGCGCGCTCGTCGATATCCAGACACGGAGTGCGCATGTGCGGAACCTGCCGGGGCTCTGAAATTCTGATTCCGCCGTTTATGAATGTTAATGTGCTATATCAAAAAACTGGTCTGGCCCTCACCTCCCCTTTCACACCACTCGACCCACGAGCGCTATCTTTCATAAAGCCTTGTCATCAAAATGTGTTTAAAATCATCATGTGTTGACTCCTATGTATCGGTCTACATAAAACCGGTTATCATGTTTATCTTTATTTGCATGTATGTAAATTCCATCATAAAGTGCTAGATTTAACTACAGTTTTCAAATATAATATATTTTATATTCTCTAAAACCTTCTGCGAAAACAAAAGTTGACAGGCTCGATCAAGAAATGTGGTGGAATCGATTGAGGGATTTTCAATCGAAATTAATTTGTTAGACTATCACAACAATATATTGCATGATATATTGAATATGTGTTTCGTATGCGAATTTAATTTTGGATACAATTCTAGCTGATCATGGATCTGTAGAAAGTCATTTACATTGCCACCCTATTGCCGGCTACCTGTTATCGTTGTTTGGGGTACTAATTTTATCCTTCCAACAATCCTGCATTCCGTGCCCTCGCACCCTAAAAGTAAACAACGCCGGGGCATTTTAAGAAATTTAATAAGCTTAAGTGAGGAGAGAAGGAGGGCCAAGATTTATTCGAGACGATTATTCTATTTTTAAAAATTTCTTCGGATTTACGTTGCTTGTATTTTCTAAGAGATTACGTAGGAGTGTAAAATTCTTAAGGAAAACGTGGCGGCTAAAGTGTAGAAGATTTTAGCAAAATCGAGTAAAATTACGTAATTTATTGAGGACTTATTCAAATTACTCTGGACCCGCATTCGAGACCTGGAAACTATAACAGGGTAACATAACCATGTTGAACCCAATATTCTAAATGATGTATTGTACAGATAATCTTATAGATTTTATATTATTTCAAACTTATGAATTTTTGTTGTCACGCAACCGTTATCTTTGTCCGTTCGTAATATTATATATTATTTAAACCTACAGAAATATGAGACAATAGATGTCAAAAGCATTAATAAAAGCCGTGATAAAACTTTTGAAGCGTCGTGGGAGGGAAATTGCGTGACAAAGTTGTATGAAAATTAATGCATTTTATTACCCCGGCGACTTATTTTTCATTGTCATTAAACTTCTAAAGTTCATAAACAGCTGCGTAAATAAATAATGTGTTCTCGTTTTCTGCGTTGCGTGATCTCGGTGGTGCCTTTTTGACGATTCACTTTTTATAGTCCTCGGTTATTCCGAAGTCATGTTTTAACAAACGATCTTGTGTTTTGTATAGGACTTTTTTCTAGTCGATATTGTGAGTCACTTACTAAGCATTGTTATTATGCATTAGTAGGAATCGATGAAATTTCACTTTAAATAAGCATTTGTCATAAAAAGATCATTCTAGAATATGGAATAGTACTTAGTTATCAAATTCGTTTCTACCTTACAATTGGTTAATTTTGTCATAATAACAGAAATCTACATAAGAAATTTGAGTTTCTCTAGTCATGACGATTATGAAAAGGGTTTTCTAGCTTAAATCTCAATTCTATTTAACTATGTATAAGATCGCAAGTTTATTCTTACACCTTTCAATATGACATTCCATATGGGCTCAATCTCTTACGCGTACCTTTCTCGAAGAAAATGGTTCATAATAATTCATTGCAAGATAATCCGAGTTATCTTCTCTAAATAAAGTTTTATCAGCGCTGCCGTTTAACAGATGACAAACAAATGGAGACTTATCTACTTGATACGATATTATAAACTGAACGCAAACACTTGATATGGCAGCTTCCGTTGGCACAATCTTTTATCTTTAAGGTATCTTATTATAAAGCAAATTTAAGGATTAATTGGGTTAGCTTGATAATCGGTTATCTTCAATGTGGCTCAAATTAGGCACTAAATACTAACTGAAGTTGTACACAGGTTTTTTCCGTGGCATCCAATTTAACTTTATCGTGTTTATATATTTTATTTTAGAATTAAATGCAAAATTATCTTCTAGTTTGTTGTCAATAATGTTATAGTTGAAAGTATTGTGTCCAATTTGCGTAACGGGTATGCTGACGCAACACAACAGACGTAAAGAAAAAAACTGGAATCAATGTGGCGACGAAATTAAATATGACGCAAAGTCGAGTTTGGTGAAAATATGAACTTTAATAAAACGCCAGGAAACGTATAATAACTCCTGAGTCACTGACCCCGTGACTTGAATGTTTATAATTCCGTTATGCGAAACGCGTTTTGTTAGAATAAAAATAACTCTACGAAACTATCATTCGACTAGACTCATAATTGCGATTAGTCATACAACCATTGACATGGTTATTTGAGTGGAAATTCTCTGATGTTTGGCGATCGTCACCGGCTGAGGCGAGGTGCTCGCAACCCAATATTGATTAATGGAAATATTATAGATTGTTTGTAATCCGTTGGTATATAAATATCGCCAAATAGAAATGTTGATTTCAATTGTAAAGTGAAAGTTCCAACGTTCATCTGCACAACGCCTAAAGGGCTCCGTAGTAATGTGGCAAAAATGTCGTTCAATTTATGCCCAAATTTCGTCCCGACTGGTCCCTTTTTGTTACCATCTGCGCGCCGCGCCGAATCGAGAGTCCAGACAGCTCCACCCTAAAAACCGTTTAGATGAGATTCCTATCCTTTCGCTCGCCTGTCAGGCACCATATCTTTATCTCTGTCTAAACGCTGGAACGGCCAGGACCTGTCGCCCGTCTCGTTTTTGCACATGCGCTCAGATTGTACCCATCCTTTCTGGCTCGTAGTAATTCGTGTATTTCCGCTTCCCACACGAACGGCAGCCATGTTTGGCGGGACTGTCAAGTCAACGCCAGTTTGGCGCGATCGAGCAGGATGAACAAGGTCGGTTTCCATCAGTGGAAGCTTCCAACATTAATAAATTAATATATATAGATGCTTTCATCCGGTCACGCAACATTTTCTTATAAATATTTATGATATGTGTGGAAATATTTCAGATGCTGGCATGCAATTTCTACACGGATCGCACGCCCGGCAGGGACGTCCGGCAGTGGTAAGTAATACTTACTCGTAATAATTAAGTGTTAAATCTCGGCAAATTTATAAAAATAAATTCATTAACTGAAAATTAAAAATTTCGTAGGCTTGTAATTCTTTTTAATTTCACAAAAGTAATTACGGTAGTTATATTCGCGTTAATATATATACTTGTGTAATATATAAATTTAAAAGTTATACCTAGATGTCCATATTTTATAGCAAAACTGTAAATTTAACTTTACCTACATTGATTTAAGCGTATTTCACTAGATATAGAAAAGACCTTAATGTTGAATATTACTAGTTCAATTTCATGACTACTTATAACATAATTACGTAAATTATTTTTTTAGTTGTTTTATCTAAGTCCGGAGAAACAAAAATTATTCCTTTATAAAATTTAGTATAATATATCAATTAATTGTAATTAATAATTTCAATATGACGCTAACGTGTTTATTTAAAACATTTTATGGTTCCATTTGGGAGTAAAACTAAATATTACACTAACCGCGTCAAACTTATAATGAGAGATAGAATGACATTGCACAGAACATAATGTCTAAAAATAAAACTTCACCTACGACGCGGAGCATTGTAACTTTTACAAAGACGTTTCAATGGGCACCATAAACTGCATAAAGGCGTGGAACTCATAGACAAAGCACGCTATGTGCGTGCATTAAACTGTTTAACAAAGAAGCCCTGATAATTATTGTTCGGAATGAGCTTTCTAGGTCGGCGCTTTTAGCAGTCCGACTTTCAGTCCATCGATGATTTTTTTGTAAACGTTACTCATTATATCAATAAATTACTACTTCCTCTTCGTTGGAACGTATCGTGTATTCTCTTTTTGTTCAAACATGTACCTGAATATGGTCTACATTAAATATTATTTGGGAGTATAGGAGGATAGTACAGGAACGTCCATTATATAGGCGTATATAAATAATATATTTTACACGAGTTGTTTGAGTTTTGAGATCTGATACTTACCTCTAAATTGTGTTTTTAAAGATTATATACCACTCGTTAAAAGTTTGGATCAAAACATAGTCAAGCAAGTCCTGTTAGCCTTATTGGCTTTTTGTTAAGGCGTATACGTTTTCTAATCCATACTTGGTCAGCGCGGAAACCTAAAATAAATAAATATTTAAAAGTATTTATTAACATGTTCCAATAATATTTTAGTAAAATATTTTTTAATAAAAAGTTTTTTTTAATATATTAAAGGGTCGCTAATAAATTTTTTCTTTAATTTAAGATTAAGTTAGAGGTCTACATACAAAAATAAAATTAGAATATAGATGTTTTAATTAATAAAATAATATTTTCAACACCATTTTTGTATTTTACATTTTCCTTAAAAAATTGTGTTAAGCGCTTTATAAAATTTTATCATAAAAATGTCTATTTAACGGAATAAGAGTAATTATAGAATAACAAGAAAATATCAAAAAATTTGCGTTCAATTAAACTTAAAACAAATAAAAATATTCCTTTTGGAAATATAGATAGATACATATGTTCTCGAAGCCATAAAACTGAGGTATAAATCAGCATTAAAATCTCAGGCCACAGGGGTATAAAAAACTATAACTGAAAACTATCAACTATTTTATAATTCAATTATTGGACTCGGATCTCGGTTCCAAATAAGAAAGAAATGACGAAAGAATTGTTAGGAATGATAAATATGCATCAGAATATTTTATTAAAACCCGCATTGATTAAATACACGCTCGGAGAACACCTCCGCTCGCTCCGTAGATTATTAAATTTCATAGTTCTAATTTGAATGCTACCTATTGCTTTGTTCGTCACCGTTGAGCAACCGTAGTAGATGATCTAAGTGATTCCCATTGTCTCGTACTGGTTCGATAAATAGAAATGCAAATGGCCTCCACATACGGCTACGTACCAGCGCCGGTCATGAGTACTGGCACGATGTTAAAGACGTATTCTCACTGTCCCTAGTTTATGGTTTTAAATACTATATTGTAATGATGTCGTTTGACTTTTCGTTAGCCTTTAAAAAACACGTAAATTTACGAAAATTTTCTAATTTTTTTGAGATGTAGGTATTTGTTGCTAAGATATGTTTTTTTGTATTTAGACTTTGAACATTTTCACAAAAAAACCAATAAGTACAGTACAAAATGCTGATAAATGTGTAGTAAAAAAGGGCTCTTTTCTATATTAATCATAAATATTTCAGAACGACCGTGGTTAGGTAAGTAAATGTGGGGTAATTCACTCATTAGCACAATATGTTGATTAGGTCGGGTGGTGCAACAGAAACAGTGGGAACAAATTGTGGAACTGTATACGGCTCGTGGCTGGCAAATTCGTATCATCCCGTATAAACAGAGGCAATTATGCAGAGCGAACTAACAAAACGTGTAAATGGGCCAATTACTGCCGCTATGTAGGCTGCCGCACAATTAGTGGCTTGCTAATAGTTTTCATCACCAATAGCTTCATGTTAGTCGCAGCGTGGAAGCTCATCAGACAGAGATCGACTCTCGTTGTGATCACTTCGGTTTTCGGTTGTGACCACACTTTTTTCTTCATTTTTCATTTGTTCGATCATATCATAATTTAGTTCTGTAACATTTCTTCGTATTTTTAGTTTGTTCATCTAATCGATTGTTTGTTCGTCGCATTTATTTCCATTCGCGTGTTTTTTATCCGATGTTTCGTCGTTGGCAACAATATTAGGTAAGTGGTTCGTATACAATGTTTTCGTGTTCCTAATATTCCATTATACTCTATTATTCCAATTTGCACAGAAGCAAAATAACACGGCTAATTGTCCGTGAAGCTAAATTATTTGCCAGAAGTAGGTCTACTTTGCAAGTTCCTTGGGTGAAAATGTTCTTATGGCGTTACATTTTACAGCGGAGGAAATTTATGATAATGACGGCCAATGTTGCTGGAAGAAAATCTTGCTAATTTTCTGCTTATTCTCAGTGTTTATCCGATACGTAATTTCACGAGACTTTAGCAGTATTGCTCTTATAAAAGTGGAATCATAAATTACCTACATACATTTAAAATTAAAGATTGTAAAAAAGAGCCCTGGTTTATATTGATTTAAAAACTCTTCATAATAATTGTATCGATTTAAAAACGCTTCATAATAAGACGCCCGTTGCGGTGCGATGTAACAGTATCATTTAAATTATAACTAATACTGGCAATAAAATGACGTATGTATGTTTCCTGTCCGATAATAATATATTTTAATTATTATCTGTTTCATTTTAGTTACTTTTTTATTATTTAATATTTCCAATGTCTTTTGTTCAAGAACAAATTTAAAAAGGTATATAAGTGCGTCATAATTATAGAATGTACATATGTATATATAACTGTAATGGAAATGTCTGTGCCGACAATGGATCTAATCAAGCCTAGACTGAGTTTCGCAACCAGTGGGCCGATCGCTCAACAGATTCATCCAACAGCTGCTCATTTGGCCAGACGCACGAGAGCTTCGTATAAGTCTCGAGCTTTAGGAATTAAACATTTCGGCGAGGGGAGTCATAATAGGTTGATGAGAAGGGGAGGTCAGGTTAGAGTGGATGTAATAAAGTGGGGGTCCGAGCCATTCATTCGGTCCCGGGCCGGGGGCGGGCTCATTGCCTGTGTCCGGAGCACGCATGCGCGTCCCCTGACCCAGTTGCCAGCGCCGCCGCGCCGCGCCGGATGCCGGCCTCGTTGCTCCAAGGTTGGCGTTGGCGAATCAACCGATGAATTCGCGACCGACACAGACTCTCTGACGCGCCGAGTTTTTCTGCCAGGCTGCCGCAAAAACTAGTTACGATTCGTTTTTTACAACGTTACTCATATGATCCGTATCTAAAAGTATCAAAATAATTTGAATAGTGTCAGATAATAATCGTAATTACAGTATACGCGATACTGCATACAACGTGGCTATCGATCGTAAGCGTACAGCTATAAGATGTCTCAGACGGACCAAATCGTTTTGGAAGCCATTCCAGTGATACGTATTCCGATTAAATTATATCCTCGCATGCCTAAAACGGGTAAGTCGAAAAAATTTCCACGAAAGAAAAGATTTTTCTTCTCGTTTCGTCACATTGATTTAAAAAAAAAAAATTTGTGAATCACAGTGATGCAACACACGCGAATCGCCATTTATTATTGTGTATCTAAGTACGTAACACGCTTTGTTGAATTCTGATTAGCGCGTTCGTACTAAAACGATACATGCTTGTTACGGCCGATTTCCTTCCGTTCGACGTCGTGGTTTGTCTAAATTAAATTGTGATATTTTTCTATGCAACTTTCTATTGTGATATTCACTTCCTAGCCTCGTGTTTGATACATTGGTGATTAAATAACTGTTTGTCGTTGAACACTGTTCAAACAACGCCGTCCTCTCTTGTCTCAAATGTTTGTTCAACGGCTGGCCTAAAGATAGCCCACAACAATTACGATGATCGATTACGTCGGCGACGCTACCGTGTGACTCGTTACGCGCTTTATTAGACTCATTGTGCTCACGGCGCTCTCGTGTCGTGCTGTGATTTTTTCCAATCGATAAAAATTCTACCAAAAGTTGACATCACTAATTTTAATTATGATCGATGCGTGTTCGAAGATGCGTTTTAAATATAGAACGTGTGATTCATAACTTGTTAATTTTTTCATCGGGTAATTTCCTACTTATTTCAGATGGCGTGGGCGCGCGCGCGTCTTGACTGATCTGGCGGCGGTGAAGTTTACCTTGTATTCGTTTTTATTAATTAGCCTTTTAATATTATGTATTTCTCTCATTATCATTATTACTATTAACAATTCACAGTATTGTTGGTTTTTTCCCATGCAATTTTACGGTACGTATATTGAAAATATGAATCTACTCAGGTATATATTTTTACAAAATAATTTAGGTATGTGTTATTTTTAATACGTGATAAAAACATTTTTTTATGTGAATTTTAATGTATTTCATATAACAAAAAGGCTCTGAAAAATTGGTATATTAGTCAAATAAATATAAAGAAGCTTGGAAATAACAGTTTAATGCATCGAAGGTGTTATAATATTTTGATTCAATTATTTTTCATTGTAATAAAATATATTTTTTATATTTTATATAAAAATTAAAGCCAGAATTTAATTGTATTTTCCAATGAGCAAATGTGTAAGTCCTATTGAATTATTTCTATTTACGAGTAAAATAAGATTTACAGGATATGCGAAGAGAGAAGAACAATTTGGTGCCATCGGCATCAAAATTAGTGCCCTACATCTACCCTGTAGATCCGAATTTGTTTGAAGTGAGGCGACAAATTCGGTTCTAGAGAGGTTTGTGTGGTGCATGCACTGCAACGACCTGAAGACCATAAACTGAACACCAGAGATATCGAACTTGGATTATTTATTAAAAATTATATATAACTTTTGTTACAGTTTTGATACAAATAGTTCCATTAACACGTCAGATTGATTATTTAATAGTTAAAAATGTATCCTTTATCCGTTCTATATTATGTACTGTAGAAAAACCACATAGACAATGTAAAGATGTTATATATTTGATACATATATTTAAAATGTATCTTTTGTCGTTGCCCTCAAAGCTTATATTTTATAAACGTTTCGCATACTTTAAAGAAAATTAAAAAAAATTATGCCTTTTTTTAATAATTTAACAAGCAATCACTCCGCATTTAAATGCTTATATTAATTTAACATTGTTAATTCACACAAGAAAACTGAATCTGTCTGATATTCGTATTGTCATAAAATGTTAAATATTCTTCGTTTCCACATATCTGATACAGCTAACCTCGGTAAAGTCAGGCCTCTAGTTTTATTACGTATTTGCGAATCAAGTCACGTATCGATTCTCTGTCGAAGGTAGAGTTATTCATGTACCACAAACCATAGAAATAGATCGAAGGGCAGAAGTAAGTAAATTTACATCAACGAAGAAAGGATTAAAGTAACCAAATTATATTAATTAAGTATTGCTGTTACTCTTTATAATGTCACGCCAGGTCTTTATGGTGTAGGTAGAGAACATAAAATGCAAACATCTTAACCTCTATCTTTTCAAAGCTGACGTGCCTTTACATTCATCAATTAATGTTCGATGCTTATATGTCTACTGGTTTGTAGCAAAAACTTTTTAAGTAATATTTATTAAAATTAACAAATTTGAGTATTATCTGAATAAGAAAATAAATAATTCTAAGAAAAAAACCTTACGTAAATTCGTATTGTCTCTAGTCTACAATAATAGCTTTATCTAATGAGGCATATTCCTTTTATTCATAATCTTTCATTTTTCCTTGGTATAAAATTTTGTGTAAAAAATATGTATTTCTTGTAAAATATATTTATTACGAAAATGTCGAAAATACCGCATAATAAAAGCCTACTACATTAAAACAGAAGATCGTTTTAATAAATTGTAATATTTCTTGAACAGTGAACTTGTAGAACGAAGAGTATTTTTAATCAAAGGAAATTACGTAAATAAATTATTATTAATCAAGTAATTTTGTCTCAGGTGCACAAGAAATAAGTCTTAGTAAAATCTACAATTTGTTACAAAAATATTGTGACAAACTTCTTAGTAGATATTGGACTTTCGTTAAATACACTCTTTACAATCTTATGATTATGATTTCTCTTCTATTCTTTGATTAATTTTTCTTCTTTAAAAATGTGCTTACAAAGCTACAGGTCAATTTAAAATGTTTAATATACGCACAATATCCAGAATAAATAGACATTTGTTTAAAGTTTATTCGTATCGCTTGTCTAAAGTAATCACGCAAATTAAAACCGAAGGCCGAGCCGACGTCACACGTGCTCATCAAAATTCCGTTGTCATAGTGTTTGTGTTCAGTGTTGAGCTGTTTTTATACTATAATACTATAATAAGGGAATAAACTATAATAAGGGAATAACAAATTGTTTTATGCAAATAATGCAATTAATTATGGGCGTGATGGAGCTTTGTGGTTCCTACATAATGATACATAACGGAATGGAAATCAATGGTTATTTGGCTAACGATGTAAATTTTAAAATAATTATAAAGTTATATATACATTGTTCATTAATTTTTTTCAGTCGAGCCGATTACATATTTCATTTTTTTTAATTTTTCAATTGCTGACATGTTTTTTTATCTTTTACCTACTCTTATCTTTTTAACACACTTCTTTAATATTGTAAGAATGTTGGTGCACACTACGAACTACACATGTAAATAAATAATGATATTTGTTTAATACATAATGTAATTTTTTTATTTACTCACTTAATGCGCATCTAGTTTTGTTTTTAATTATTGGAAGATCCAAGAATAAAGAATTATTAATAAATGTATGGGGACATCTCAACACAACCGTCCGATCTCAAAATGGGTAGAGTCTATGCTATGGTAATTAGCCAGCAGATAAACCACATATATACATGTAAATATATACTTATGTACATTCTTTTATTATTTTATTATGTATTTTAAATTTGCTTTTACTAGTATTTATGAAGTCATAGCGTCTCTGGTATTATAAAGTGACTATGAACTATACTTCTCGGATTCACGGATATTTTTTCACGGGAAAAATAAACTGTCTCTGTATTTGATTTCATATGAGTGATTGCTTAAAGGATTTAATGAAGAGTGATAACGAAATAAACAGCTTGTCTTACAAACATATCAATTTGACGTTCTTCCGTCGATGTTAAAATTTGCTAGAAAATATTTTTAATGGTTAATTATTAATTGCATTTAATTCGGGCTTTAGAACTTTAGAACAGATAGATAACATTTGCTAATAGAGAAAACTAAAATCCTAGGTAGACTAAAAATGTTAAGTTTGTTACAATCTTTACTTAACTAAAGCTCTTGAATTAATATATTCTTCAAATAACTGATATATAAACGCTCATCCGTGGTGATGGTCATCATACTTGGTGAGCCAGAGGTCCTGCAGCACATCTGTGTCCAAACTTGCATAAAACAGATGAGCTAATTTCTCTAAGGAATGTACTGGAATGTTGGATTAGAATTTTTTCATGTTATAAACTTTTTACTGGACGCAGGCTCTTCTGCTAAATGCCAGAGATTTAGTTATGTTCTACTCTATGTAATATGAAAGGTGTATAACAACATTAGCTTATAATTAAGTTCTTTACATTTACATCCTTTATTTTGTTACCCAATAAATGACTTGTGAATAAATTTGATATTATTTTCCCACACTCCTTGTCTTTAAAGTATATATGGAATTTGGAATTCTGCAAATGAAACAATTATACACCAAAATAATAAAAGTTATTGAATTAAATTCTAAGCGACTTACAAAAATCTCACGAAAAGAATAGTTAAATTAAAACGATGCATATATCGGCTAGTATTAAAGTAATAATAGTTGCGAAAAATACAAAATATATCTATTCATATTCTAGTCGTGTTATTATTACATATGTAAACCAAAATTATTGAGTAAGCTATGAAGTAAAACGTGAAAACAGTAAAAAATCGCAAAAGTAAACATCGAGAGTAGAATTCATTGTCTTGTTACGCAACTAAAACGAAACATAT
Source organism: Croniades pieria auraria (assembly GCA_018248815.1). Taxonomy (NCBI): domain Eukaryota; kingdom Metazoa; phylum Arthropoda; class Insecta; order Lepidoptera; family Hesperiidae; genus Croniades; species Croniades pieria. The sequence continues at coordinate 14,007 of DWJK01000440.1, forward strand.
TCATAAATTACCTTTGTTACCAAAGCTAAATATAATAATGTAGCATGAACTATACACACAAATGAGACTACACAGAATCATACGAAGATTTTAGCTTTTAATAAAAAATGATTGAGTATTTTAAGAATTACAGATATTTAAGGACCTGTAACAAATTCCATAAATATTATGCATGAAGAAAAGTTACCTATTTAATACTAAAACAAGTATAACAAATGAAACAAATCAGCAAAATATGCGTTTGAAAATCAATATGATCTTCACTATTGTTCAAAACTCTACATTTCTATTTGATAACAGATGGCGTTGGTTACATAATGTAAAAATATTACAATGTTCTCTTCTAACAACGCACTACCATCACACTAGTTTCTTGCTACTAAACAATAGATGGCGTGATAAGCGTAAATAACGAAGCTTTTTGTGTCACAGACTGCATAAAATAAAAAAACCCCTTAGCTCTATAGTCTATACCATTGTAAACAAAATAGTATCAATATATTTTTAGTTCGTTATAAATATCTATTTGTAGATGCAGAACAATTTTCATATTGCGGAACGGGCGGAAGGTAACCAGGAATGTATAAGGAGTAGAGAGATTAATGAGCGGTGCAGGCCGGCCGACAAGCGCGGGCGTGTTTGACAAGCACAGGTGCGCTATTTTCATAATTGGCCCGACCGAGCGCCCTTTCAGCTTTCAGGTAACTTGGAATTGGTTCCTTATCTTAAGGTCTTGATATTTATGAGTAATATTGAACAGGCATATTTACTACCCTTGCATACTCAAATGGAAATGTAATTCTTTGTGTTGTGTTTAATCATTAAATTCCATCATTGTAACTAGATATTTCAAATAGACATAGGTATCCTAACCGACCCATCTATTTTTGCCCAACTAGGTATTCTAAAAGTCCTATAATGAGGTTCTACATTTAAAAATTCTAATCCCTAATTTTAGTTGCACAAAATGTTTCATCCTTTTATAAAAATACTAGATACTAGCATAATTTTACAGAATGATCCTTTGGGTTAGGTACAAGTACATATATCTCTAAGGAGTTATGTTTATTTAAGCCGTACTAAATGAAATTTCATATCTCGGCTTATTCGGGTACAACTTGAGCATATGACTAATTTATCTAAGTAAAGGCCGTCGGACACTCCTGGATGCGAAAACCCCATATAAGTAGTCTGTTGGCACTTACAACTAGATACATATGTCGGAATGACAATGGGTGGAGAAGAATACTTTATGTAGACATGTTGATATTTTTCTAAAGAATAATAATAATAAGGCTTTTTTAAAGCCTTTTTGCTAAGCTAAATATAAAAAACAAATTATTCAATCATTAATTTGTACACTACATTTACTTTTAATTTTACATTCTAAAACAGTAACGAAAATATCATGTGAGGAAATAATTTACTGTTAGCTTCCACACTAGGCGAAAGGCCTGTCTCGTGGGAAACAGAAAGAAGAGTGAGAAGAATACAGTAGTATTCTGTAAACAGTTTAACAATTGTATCTATTCCTGCAATGAGCCTGTCTGTTCATCTCTCAGCTCTATCCTCAATCCTAACATATTGACCCTCTGGTACCCAGTACTTTATAGTCCTAATTCAATTATGAACTTATCTGCTTTTTCTATCAACAGTTCGACTACTATAGTTCCTACAACAGGCGTCCCTTTTCTCCCTTTAATTTTCTTTTACGGGCCAATCTACGATTACCTATGTCTAGTAGTACCCAAGTTTTGTTTCATCTCGTATTTATTTGCTGCATATTTAAACCGTATTAAATATTCCACAGCCCATTTTATAATCTGCTTACGTTTGATAAACTTCACCGTGTTTTTTTTTCTTAGAAGAAAGTTTGCGACCGATTGTACATCCAAATTATGCAAGGCATTTCTACTTAACGTGTACTCTGTGATTATAGTTATCAATTAATCATACGTGCGACCCCACCGCCTTGTAACTTAGTTTGCTGCTTAAGCACTCCTTGACACGGCGAGGTGCTTAGCCCTGCATCTGTGCCAAAACTAACGACCTGTGTTGGATTAAAAAAAAATCGAACCTAACCCCTATTCTCATGTTGTTCGACTCGTACCTCCCCAGAATATTACGTGCGTGATAAATGACGGTGTCTAGTTAACTAACAAATCAAATATGATTTAAAATATAAATCTCACTTCGCGTTTATAAATGTTTTTAACTGTTATATGATTTTAATTGTATGAATCACACATTTGCCTTGATTTTTGAATCATTAATGTTCGATCAATTATGCCGGTATATGTATCTCGTGTATAGTCGATAAAAAGTTTCCTATAGTTAACATAAAAACATATCAAAGGAAAAAACCTCAAAAAATTTAAAATGTGGCGACTTAATATAATATTTACAATATCTCATATGTGTAATAAAAAATATTAGCACAATATTTATCGCACGTTACAATATCGCAGGACTCCAAAATGGACTCCGGTCCAGGAACATTGTGTAACTGAGCTCGGCGCATTGGGAGCAGGAAGGGTCCCGTCAAAAATTACTATTATACCCCCGGCACATAATTAATGAACTGCTTATTCAAATACTTTTAAAACTATTATTCATGCCGTTTACGTTTGAAAAGTTCCGACGATTCCATAGAAAGCGCTTCCAGTGTATTAATTAAGAACGTTACCTTATGCGATTTTAAAAACATTCGGAGCAAGGCGTAACGAATTTAAAGCACAAATACTTTTTTCTTCCATCTCATATCAAATTTCTCTACGCTCGTTATAAGGTAGTATGTACATGAGAAAAATATTATCATAAGATGCATTAAATATTTACTATATAAGTGTAGTCCTTTCGATGACCAAATATCGTCCTTTTTGTATTTAAATGCAGTTATACCGTTATTAAAAATCGAACAGTCTGCATAAGAACTCAGCCGTAACGTCAACACGCGGCTCTCAAATTATCTCATAACGATTGTATTCCAATATTATTACGTACCTTTTAATATGACTAATTAGTTTAGTTATACTCTAGGATTCTCGTATACAAGTGATATTAAATAACTTTTCATAGACACCTGATTATTATGACCATTTATTATTTATCTCACCAAGTAACGGAAACCACAATCTGCACTCATTGAACTCATTAATACGTTTGTAGATAATATTTTAATTCATAGACATTTTAATAAATGTATATTTTAATAATTAAATTTCAAATGAAGTTGCTGTACACCCTGATAGAGCAATCCATCTTCATAATATGTCAGTTTATGTGCTTCAAATATTTCCATGAGCAACACAGTTTTCTCAGTGAGGCATGTGAATCATTTTACATAGTGGTAACAATATTTTTGTAAAAACTTATTGGATTTTCCATTAAACAAATTGTTTACAATATACCTATAATATCTTATTTCCTTCATGCAATATGCATAATACAAACAGGTCCAAATATTTATTTCATACTCTTTGTATTAAAATAAATATATTGGTAACAAATATGTAAAACTATGATAAAAAGACAGAAGCTGGGTGGGGTTGACTGCCTCGTTGGTCGAGTGGTTGCAAACGCGACTGCCGATCGGGGGTCCTGGGTCCAAATCCCGGGTCGAGTACTATTGGATTTTTCTAATTTAGAATTTCTAGTAGGGACCCTGAGTCTGAAATTATGCCTGATGTATATAGGTTCACCACCTATTCCATGGGACTTATACGTAACTGGTGAAATGTGAGAGTGTACTACACTCCTCTGCCTACCCCTTCGGGGATTACAGGCGTGGTGTTACGTTTAAGCTGGATGGGGCAAGCCGAAGATAGGGCGCGATGGCGCTCATTAGAAGAAGTCCAGCAGTAGACTGAGACAGGCTGATAATGATGATATACTCACATGTAATCTTTAAATAATTTAGTAGTCGTGTCGTTTATATAACTTCATATAGTACGTATTGTATATACACACATATATACAAGTATATAAATAAGTACAAAAATACAGTTTCCTATGGACGAAGCCAGCGAAATTTGGTCCGACGCCAAATAACCATTTGTGGATGAGTCATTGCTAACATTTTTCGCAAGATGTTCCGAATTTCTTACTGAATAATAAGAAGATTTCAGAATGTTTCTAAATTGTAATATTTTTGCTTGTAAAGATGGTTTCAATATTTTTAATTGTGATTAGGGAAATATTCTTACATTTAGGTTTTCAGCGCCTCCATGAAGAAGTGTACGTGTAGCTGGAGAAACGCAAAATCAGCCAAAGTTCATAGACTAAACATATTTAATATGTCTTAGACCGTTGTAGCATGTATCACATATGTACGTAATGGAAATCTTTCCACAATCTCTTAACAATATCACTGTAAAATTTAGTAATAATAGGATTTACGTTGCGATGCACCTGAAATTAAAAAGGTCGGATTTTATGCTTTAGAATTCCATTCTGAGTTTTGTTATATTGCAATTTAAATGTCGGATACCCATTGCAATACTGCATCATCATCAGCCTATCTCAGTTCACTGCTGGACATAGGCCTCCCCCAATGAACGCCATTGCGGCCTGTGCTCGCCTGGTCGCATCCAGCATCTGCTTGCAGCCTTTCGCAGATCGTCATCGTCATATTGCATAGCAAAGTTTTTATCAAGTCCTAGGAAACTGATTTTCTGCGATCAAAGAATGGAGATTCAGAAAACTGTCTATCTACCAATCTCTAAAGTAAAGTACGCGACAATACTGTTCGTTAGTTACATGTCTTATCCCATTTTGGCTAAAACATGATATGTGTTAACATTATGTAATCTATAATACAATGAAAGATTTAATATAAAACTTCGTTTCAGTTCTCTCACAAAGAAATAATTAAAAAACTTAATTCAGTATTAGATATAGAGACTACGATATTATTATTAACAATTGGTATAATTGATTTATTATCAAATATAATATATAGATTGTTCTAGATTGTGCACTCTTTGCCGTGCACGCCCGCAGCGGTCGGTGGCGCCCGTCCTGGGCTTTGTGCCATTAATCACGAGCACACTGCGGCGCTGTGCACTGTGTCAGCTCTGTATTGCTTTGTTAGCACATCAGCTCTGTATCTGTAACTCTAGTCTATGTAACCAATTTAGTTTTCATATGTACCTTATGTAACCAATTTTATTTCCGTCTGTACCTATCCTTTATATGTATGTACCTAGCTATTCAGGTTAGAATAGATTTGGAATTCAGCCACCCACTCCTAGAGTCCTGTCTTTAAATCCTATCACGCACATCTTTCCAAAAAATGCTGTTTAAGATTAAATATCGCTAGTTGTGTCAGTGAAGGAAAACGTCCTAAAGACACCTGCTCATCTTAGATTTCGCCATAAAGTTCTCTAAGTCACGTGAAGTCTGCCAACATGGACTTGAGCAGCGTGACAATGTGGCCTAATCGCTACTAATTCTGAGAGCAACGACAACAAGTTTGATGATGATGACGTTGAAAAATGACTACAAATTGTGTAAGGTCATAAAAAATCAAGGAAAGAAATTAATGATACGTAACACGACATATGAAACTCCATATGAATGTAAACATTTGCTGATACATTTGATAAGGCAGTTTGAAAACATGTGACTGATCACACATTTACCGTAAAATAGTTAATTAACTATTTATAAACATAATATTCCAATTATGGATGATAACACTGGCACCGATCAGCTCGCAGACACACTACTACAAGTGGGTAGTTTTCACAAAAGCAATCTTGTGCATACAGCATTTACCTTCAATTCAAGTATTGACAAGTATCACTCAGCTGTCAATCATTATATGTTTTTGTAGTCCAGTTGTATCCGAGTTTGATGAGTGTTTATTAACGGCGTGAATTAAAGCAATAATATGTGTCATTTACGGTAATCTAGAACTTTCTGTGGTTCGTTCTAAAATAGGAATAATTGTTGTGGATTGAAATACCTAAATAGTAACGGTGAGGGAAAACATAGTGAGAAAATCAAGACGTTTTAGAGATTTTTCTTAATGTCTAAAGACGAGTGAAATCTGCTAACCGGCATGTGGTCAGCGTGGCAGTATACAGCCACACCACTTCTCATTCTGTGAGGATACCCATATCCAACAGTAGCACGATAAAAAGATTGATTATGACGTATAATGTTCAACAGCACTAATGATTTATTCACTTGAAGCCGCAAGAAATATATTTTCAGTTACTCATCAATTGTTCAGTGGATTCGCAATATATTTGTTTCAAACTATTATTGATAGTTCTAGAACATGATTCTCACACCAATTACTACCTCATATGTATCGGGAGTAATTCTATATTGACGTGCCCAGTACAAGGGTTGTTCGTCAGTTCCGCCGCGTCATTCAGTGTGTCGGGGGTTGTATGGAACAGTAAGTAACGGACCGAGCCATATGGGTCCAATTTTAAATGCAACAAGAATAATCTATTATTGAAGGAAATTGGATTGGAGATAAATGATTTTTTTATAATTGTCTCAACAAAATACTGAGTGGAAATTTGTATTGATTTTTCATATTAGTATTAATTAGTACACATGCGTTTTTAAACTTACTCTAATCAGTTATTTATTATATATTTAAACGCACGTAGATCTTTTTTGAACATAACTATGTAATAGGTTCCCTGTAACCCAAAACTATTTTTTAAAATGTCGATACAGAGGACCTTAAACCTTAAACCAACTTTAAAATTTCTAGCATCAAAAAAGATAAAATTTTTTACAAACTCTCTTCCTTTTATTATGAACCTAAGGGATGGATTTGCAAAAAATTATTATATTATGGTAAATTTTTTTTCCTCACGTAACTAACTTAAACATTATGTACTTTAAAAAGAGGTTTTTATGATTACTTAAAATAGAATAGACTGCCTCGTTGGTCAAGTATTTGCAACCGCGACTGCCGAACGGGAGGTTCTGGGTTCAAATCCTGGGTCGGATACTATGAGAATTTTCTAATTTAGAATTTCTAGTGGCGACTGGGAGTCTGGATCAATGCCCGGTGAATGGCAATAGGCTCACCACCTATTCCATGAAACACTCCTCCACACTAAACTCCTCTGCCTATCCCTTCGGGGATTACAGGCGTGATGTTAAGTTTTACTTAGAATAATAAAAATATGTCGTAAATGTTTGTACTTAACGCAGAAGTATGACTATGACCCTATGACTAAATAGAATATAATTACATTTTCTTAAAACAATGTAATAATATTATTGGTACCAAAAATAATTGTCTGTTCATTTATTGAAATCGGTCATATATATAAATATACATACTTAAAAGGGCTTATCGTGTCAATTTAAATCAACTTCTAATGACTATACTCAACATTTTTAATCGCCGTATCTGATGTCTGGGTAAAACCTAAGGATTACCAACGACGGAGAAGAAAAGCAGTCCTATGAAGGATCGACAATTTTCAAGGGGTTGAAAACATGAGAATAACTGCCAATTTGTCACTAAACGCTAACAATTACTGTATATTGTTCGACGGTCCAACAATGAACCCTTTTTTGCTAATTTTTGCCAACTACTGTTTATATTGTTACAATCTTATCCGTTCTGGGTAATTTATGGCGCTGATAGGTGGCCTGGCGGTAATAGTTCTGTTCTGCAAGTCACGTGTCTTTTGTAGGTCAGTTACTCCTTGCTGCCTGCTACCCCGAACACACCGTGTTACACTGTTGACAGCGGTTTTCAAAGTATATGGCATGTGTTTTATAGAATGTATGTCACGTAAGTCATACTAACAGTAATGTACAGCCGATAATGTAGAAGTACAGCAGGCCTGTAAGGATGAGATACCTGCCTATCCCATAAGAAACCTTGCGTATTGATATAATTATAACAAACAGTAATTCTCCTGAACCTACAGTCCTGTTCCAGGTTTTTTGTGTATGTCCATGGACTGCATTCATTCGTAACTACTGTTTAATGATCGGTTAACCACCATCAAATCTCAATTGAAACACGCATCATATTACTTCTCTTTAAGTGTCATTCATGGCTTTGATCCGTATTGGGAGAGTATAAAAAATGTTATGCGAAACTCTATCACATATAATGATACATATTACAACTCATGATACAATGAACTCTATCACATATAATGATACATATTTCAACTCATGATACAATGAACTCTATCACATATAATGATACATATTACAACTCATGATACAATGAACTCTATCACAAATAATGATACATATTACAACTCATGATACAATGAACTCTATTGCATATAATGATACATATTACAACTCATGATACAATGAACTCTATCACATATAATGATACATATTACAACTCATGATA
>DWJK01000441.1:0-22355 GCA_018248815.1 Croniades pieria auraria
ATTGTGGGACTTAAACGTAACTGGTGAAACGTGGGGGTGTACCACACTCCTCTGCCTACCCCTTCGGGAACTACAGGCGTGATGTTGCGTTTTTTATCTTAATTTAAAAATATGTAGTGCTTATGAACCGTAAAAATAAAACCTGTATGAATATTCTGCTTAAAGATGAGCAAAGTTCACTTAGAAATGCTGGTTTTCTAACTTGTTCCTTGTTGACGTAAGTAAGAGTTATGTAGGCATTGTATTTCTTTCTTAACAATTAAGTTTCTTAACAGGAGTTTTCTTCGTAAAAAGACATTAAGTATTGATTTAACGGAAAAACAATCTACTCGTAATTCGTTTTAGACTTTGTTATCCTCAAACTCAATTAATACTTTTTGTTTATTGTTTACTTACATTAACATAAAGATAAAGTCCTCGGGATTTTGACGATGATGAATTAAATTTGATTATATTAACTGCCTCGTTAGTCGTCCAATGGATCCAAGCACGATTGTAGATTGTAGAAGCACGGTCTTGGGTTCGATTCCTTTCAGTCGCATTGTATCATGAGAGTATCATCATCGTATCATACCAAGCATCAATGGTTGGTGAGGCTTTTGCTATATACTGAGCACAGCTACTCCGTGCCACTACTAGAAATGTCTACTAGAAAATGTAAGTTAGTAAAACCTAATAGTAACCGTCCCGGGATTCGAACCCAGGACCCCTCAATCATCAGTCGTTAATTTTTTTTAAATCGGCTTTTAATTAACAATTAAACGCAGAATTAACGCTCCATAGAAAAACTATCATCTTATTAACACCTACTTTGCTGGTAGAAAAAACATCCACTTTTTACAATGACTAGTATATCCATAATGCTTATCGAAAAGCAAATATGTACCGTATAGCCCAGACAACAGAGGCTACTTTCGTATATAGCAACCTTATACAGTTACGTAATGTCGTCATAATCTAAATAAGCAGATTACTGTTAGGGTAGACACTATTGTAAAGTGTCGTCAGACGGCTGACGTATGGCCTTTTATATTTGTATCTATTTATTTAAAGAAGCAGGACATGGAATAGATCAACTGATGATAGAGCAGAAGACAATGCTATCAATGTATTATGCTTCATCATCATCCTCACCTTTCCGCGAGGAGCTATTTAAGTCCAATGCTGGACACAGACCGCACTTGAGAGATTTTTGCCCATAATCCCCACGCTTGGCATGTTATTTTACCGTTAGTTAATGTTACCATGATCCTTCTACTTAAATTGATTTTACGTTAATACTGTACATGCAGTAATTTAAACAATTATAAATTATTTACTAGTTAATTATCTTGGTCATCCGTCCGTCATTTACTAATCAGTTTGGTTTACTAATCACCGGATCATCAAGATTATTCATTATTTATAAACTTTTTTCTAATCTGCTCTAGCTTGTATTCTTTTTAAAATTTACATTACATCATCAAAAAAAATTCTAAGCTGTGTGAATTCCGCCAACCCGCACTTGGCCAGCGCGGCAGACTATGGTCTTAGCCCTCTCAATATGAGAGGAGACCCATATTCCAACAGTGGAATGACAAATGGGTCGATTATTACTTTTTATTATTTTTACATCTATTACATTCAGAAACTATAATCTCATTTACTTTCTTATACCAATATTGCAATACAACGAAACCCTTGACATAACACATAAAAGCAGCGTTTAAAAAACGACAACCGATCGTATGGAAGGTGTTTAAAATCAATTTCAAGCATGACCGACTGCTCATAATACAGCGGTAATCGCATTACCTCTATCTTGTATATGCCATCGTTCGATCTCGCATCGTACCGAGTGAAATATATTTTCGGTACTTTCATTGTTATATCACCACGCCTAATCCTTTACGGGATCGTTAGAGGGCACCGCGTGCGCAATATTTCTGTCTTTAACGACCTGCCGTGCTTCTTCTGTTCGTCTTATGTTTTGATTTTAATATTTCATTAGATAATAAAATTGATAGCTTCGCATTTAACAAACACGGAAATTATGTAAAAAAGATAAGCGTCTCTAACCAACTCCGAACAGAACTCACCTATACTAATTGCAGACATAATCCTTCTTTCGTTTAGTTGTATTCCTAGAGTCCTATTACCTTTTAATACTAGCTAACATGTAATCTTATTGCCAACATTTGATACGATCTAAATAAAAAAACATGAATGGTCCTGTTAACACAGTCCTTTTCAAAGTTGCTTGTAGATGTTCAAAACAGCCACTGACTTTAATGACATTTATCGGGTAGTTCTGAAATAGCAATATTACAATTAAAACTTAACAAGGGTTAATCAATTCATGTTTTTATTCTTAAAAAAGTTTTTAAACTTTCCCGCCAATTTCAAGCTCGAACGAACTTTTATTGACAACGTTCTGAATGGCAAATTGTACTTAAAGAATATTATAATACGACTCCAGTATTACAGTGTTATGCAATCGTTCAATACAAATGGTCAACTTGATTTTTATAGAAAAATAATGAGAAACTGGTGAACGGTAGACAACAGTTTGTCACTTTCAAATAACAGCAACATTAGGATCTATCAGATGGTAGTTTCGAAAGGTTTCTCTCTACCGGTAATGATGTCGGATGAAGAGTATTATTATAACCACTGAAAATTGTTCTGCACAAGGAGAAAACGCTTGAACTGAATGGATGGTAAGTCGTCTATTTCATAAGCGTCCGATAGGTCTGCAGTTTTATCTGAGTTTCGAAGAGTTTCGTACTCAATCACTCCTAAAGCATTAAATTTTTTTAATAGGAACCCGAAGCATCTTAGTCTTTAACTGACCTTAGATAATAAAGACTCTAGAAAATTTTATTAATACGTTATTTGGATACAAATTTAAAACTTTTATTAAAATAAAAACTTTAAAATCTGGCGTCAACGGATCCTGCATCTGTAATGAACAGCATAAAACATTGAGAAAATACATATGAATATGCCGTTTAATTAATAGGTTGCTTTATGAAACAGAAGCATGCTTGCTAATACCATAGCATAGTACATTTACGTATTATGGAAATATTTTGCAGTACATGATAATATTTTTAAGATATGTCATGTTAACTATACTATATAAAACCGCAATAAGTGACACGGCGTATTACAACAAGAATACACATTTGAGCGTAAGTTAATGTGGGTAGCGGCAAAATTTTACTCGAATGACATTAGCATTGTCCAGTTGGCCTATCATCTAAAGAAACAACATCTTTCACAGGGTAACGCTGCCAACAACAATCTTTATACTTAAAAAGACTTTATCTTTATTCCAGAAGAGTGCAAAACAAAATGCATTAATTATTTTAGATTGATAGTTAGTACTTCATCAAAAAGGCCCTTCCGGGTCGTTACCAGTAACGCAATAAAGGTTCGATCCCAGCGAGGCCGCGCTCGATAACCTCTTTAGTTTTAAGCAACTACCTTCCTAATTTCAAATGGCTCTTCAAGCATGCGATGTTGCTATTTGACTTTGGTAGTTGTAAAATTTACATTTTCATTGGAACAGTTGCAGTTTGAGTTTTGATTGGAACATTTGGAGTCACACTGATTGCCTCGTTATTCGAGTGGCTGCAAGCGCAACTGCTGATCGAGAGGCCCTGTGTTCCATCCCTGGGTTGGGGACGGTTGGGTTATTCTAATTTGAAATTTCTAGTAGTGGCTCGGAGTCTAGATTTGTAATTTGTCCGGTGTACAGCATAGAACTCACCCCCTAGTGCATACAGGCACTTAAACGTAACTGCTGAAATGTAGGACTGTACGACACTGCCTGAGAGTATCTATCTCTTAAAGCATTACACACGTGATATTACTTTTTTTAGACACTAAGCTATATCTTAGATACTGCTAATAATACAGACATCGTAATAAAACTCAAATCTATAGTAATATAGCAAATCGTTAAAGATAATATTTTAAAATAGTTCTTTAGACCTATTGTGATCAATGTCAGTTAAAGATACTGTCCTATTGGATAACACATTTTAGTTCACAAAATCTTTGCTTTATATTTATTCGCAAATTTAGATTGAACATTCTGATAATGTCCTTAACTTTAGCATCGCTTTTGTGATTTTTAAATCAAAGTATCATTCACGCGAGACAGTATCAGCATCTCCAGCTTCTCTGTACGTTTGTATGTTATGTGACCGCTTACTTAAATATTATAAACATATATTAAGTACATACACAGAATAAATGTAAATCGAAATTAAATATATATTACACAGATAATATATTTCAGGTACCCGATCTGTTACATCTCCTCCAATATGTAATCGGTTAAAACAATTGAATGTAAACATAAAAAAAAAAAATGTTTCTAAGGTGTGTGAAGTCCGCCAACCCGCACTTGGCCAGCGTGGAGGACTACGGCCCTAACCCTCTCAATATGGGAGGAGACTCATATTTAATTAACCAATATGCTATCAATGCGTGTTGTTTTCAGATGTGGCGTGTGTGAGCGCACACCCGGACCTCGCTAACAATGAATCTAACGTAAACAAAGTGATTTTCCTCCTCGATAAGGTATCACGTGTACCCACATGTTAATTTTCTATATACAATGAACAATAATAAGATAATTTAAATAATATGACAATTAAAATCCACAATTATACGAAATGTACTGTCGAAAATAGCGTCAAAGTATGAAATTGCACACAAACTTCATAAGTCATGGCAATCATTTTAAATAAGAGGTCAAACCTAATTGAGGTCCGTTTTAAAGAGTAGAGCCTCTCCCAATGACTATTTTGTATGTTAGCCATCAACATCTGCATACAGGTAAGGAACAGGGGAGGATATTGGCACTGCTGCTCAAATGCAGTAGTGGTGTGCTTACAGACAAACTATACCTACTCCACAGAGACTCTCCCAACTTTTCAAAGCTTTCTAGATTGTGTGAAATGAATGAAATAGTGTAAAGAGAAATAATTAAAAAAATGTAATTACCCATAAGTAAATCGAATTTGCTAAATTAAGGTTGTAGATCAAACCATGGTGTTTAAGCAAGCGTATGTCCATTTCCGGTGCGCTACGACACGTACGAACACGGGACAATGACAATGTTCTCATTGTTTCACATTATCATGTTGTTTATTAACGTTTTGTCGCCGTATGCTCTTTTTTTTTGCATATTCATTAAGCTTCTAGTTGTTTCTATCCCTTTATTGTTTATCTTAAATCCGTATTTTTATTATTTACGATGACCATCATCATCATCAGTCTGTCTCAGTCCACTGCTGTATATAGGCCTGTGTATACGAGATTTTACCCATAGCCTGCCTCGTCCGTCCCGGCTGGGTAGTTGGAGAGATCGCAAAATATAGCTTCTGGCACCACCTATTCTGTTGCCCGTCGAAGGCCAGAGCATTTAACTGTGTTTTGGTTCTTGGTAGACCGCACTGTGCCGCGACCAGCAAGCACCGAAGCGATTCCAAAGTTTTCTTTATGATTACGTGTCTTAGCAACGAACGAACGATTCATGAATGATTGATTTACAAAATTTTCCATTACGACCAAGAACAAAACTGTCACATCGTAGCTGTTGGTTAAATTATTACCGCGTCCGAAGTGCGTTCAACAGTCTCTTTATTGCGGTAACTTTTACTGATTTTACTTTTGGGACAATTTATTAAAATAATGGAAGTTTAAATGCCAGTTACACTGTTCCGAGAGTTAATTAGTAAGTATGTGAAGAGCGTCACACATTTTGTTCTCACACGCGCTTTTGGGAGTTGTTTAGAGGCTTGAACGGTAGCGTAAATGGTTTGTCTTTTGTTTGATCTAACAAGTTCGACTTGACACCACATACAATTAAGTGGCTTTCATGCGTGATTAACGCACTGTAAAAATGTTATTTCCGACTCCTATTTTTCTTATTCTTACAACAGGTCAAACCAATAAAATCGCAAAAGTCTGAAACAAGTGTAAAAGTGGTGTCACTTTGTAAGTACGTCCTAGGAACTTGGAACCTGCGGAGTAGGAGCTCGAATCCTATACCACTAGGCTGTTACTGCTTGGGTCTGGACTTTGCCAACTATTGGTCAATTATTATTAATACAATTGACATAAAAATATCATCATTGATTAAAAAGTGTATCATTAGAACGCTATAGAATAAATGTTTTATTTTATTAAATTATTGATCCTTTATCATGTTTATTATAACATTACGTTTGTATTTCCGCGAAGGGGTAGACAAAGGAGTGTGTACTACTACTGATAATGCCGCGCTTCACCAATTATGTTAGACATGCGTCAAACCATGTAATACGGTATAAGCCTGTTGCCATGCATCGAGCACAAATCCAGACTCCGAGATACAGTTTGGAAATTGGAAAACCCAATAATACTTTCTACGACACGGAAATTGTAGCCAGGACCTCTTGATCAATAGTCGCGATTGCCAGTACGCGACTATCGTAGCAATCAATTATAACGACATTAAATTTGAAAATTCTATTAATAATTTGACTGCCTCGTTGGTCGAGTGGTTGCAAGCGGGATTGCTGACCGGGAGGTCCTAGGTTCAAATCTCAGGTCGGATACTATCAGATTTTTGTAATTTAGAATTTCTGGTAGTGAGCGACTCGGAGTCTGAATCTATGCCCGGTGTACGGAAATAGGCTCACCATCTATTCCATGGAACGTTAACGTAATTGGTGAAATGGAAAAGTGTACTACACTCCTCTGCCTACCTCTTGGGGGATTACAGGCATGATGTTACGTTCTATTAAAAAATCGTATTACACAATGAATATTTGCCGATGCTCAGGCAAGACTAAACACATATTCAAAATGAAGTCCGTCACTATTTAACTTTGAAAATTCATGAATATTTCGCGCTTCACCGAAACAAATGATTAATTTGTTTACGCATAATAATTTCGCAAAACAATAATAAATTATACAACGCCTCGTTTAACAATAAATCATTGGAGCCTCCGCACTTAATATCTATTTAACCCTTTCAAAATGGCTACAGTCATTTATTAAGTCAAGCGTCATATCCCGAACGCCAATAAACATGACACCGCAATTCTTTGAATAATTACAATACTTTTCAATATTAATTCATCAAATATAAATTTCTACACGTTCGTATGTATGTAAGCGGTGGAAACCAAAAAATGCTTTTCTCAAACGAAAAGAGCCACCACCTTGTTTAAATTTCAGTTTGATTAGGTCACAAACGATCGTGTCAAAGTGTCACTGTTTTGACATTATGCAGCCTGTCATACTCATCTTCACATGCATGCAGTTTCTATAGCAATGTATTAAAACCTTTAAGTGACTCAAGCAAATTACGGAACACAAGTCATATATTCAGTTAAGTAATAAGTGTCATAATAGCGAATCCAACAGAGATATTACACGCGCACGGTTAACATTTAGCGATCAACGGCGCGTTAATAAATCATAGCTATGCGCTGCCGCTCTGTCGCCATGGCAACGGAGGTTCTATTCCACATGAACCTTATTGCTACGCTTTGTTTATGTAACGGAAATGAATATAAATTGAAATTGATGAAATTATTCTTAGTGCGGCGGTGCGCCTGTTTGAGAGATGTGTTACACAATATTTAACAATATAACCTACATCGTACATTCGACTTCAACGGATCTGTAAATCCGTTTACGTTAACTGAGTTATGGTTATACGAGCACAAATTAGAGGGACATTTTGTGAGAGTATATCGTCAGTACACTAACTGGAGGAGTGACGATATATGCGAAGTGGCTGGCAGTAGTTGGACGCGAAGAGCTGAAGATCGAGCTCAATGGCGGGCTATTGGAGAGGCTTATGTCCATTAGTGGACGGGAGTAGGTTGATGATAATGATGATGATGATTTGTGAGAGTTGAATAAAAATGAAGAGAACGACAAAAGAGTAAAGATTAAATAACCAGCAACAAATAACAATCCAGTTGCATTTCCATGAGTGGGAAACGTATGGACAGAATGTATTACAAGCGAAGTATTAACGGGGATGACGCAAGATTATGGCAAGAAGACAGCTATGAAGCAGTTAATTGTTCATATGTTGTGAAGATAATATTGGTTAATATAGTTATAGAATATTACTATGTATCCTAGTATACGTGTAGAATTTTAGTATATTTATATACCGGTAAGGAAAAAGAATACCGGTGTTGTACAAAAATGGCCGTAACGTTAGAAAAGTGAACTCATTAAATTAAACTGTATTTAGAAGAAATGAAAATCTGATTAAAAATATACCGGCTTAACACACATACGTTTTTCGGGATGGCGGCGGGAGCTCATGACGAAGGACCTCGTACAGGTCCGAAACTAGTCGGGTCATCCCGAAAAAAGTACGTGAGTTAAGCCGGTATATTTTTAATCATGTGTATAAATACTCACGAAACATTTAATAGTGAGATGAACATCTAGTTATAATCAACTCAAAATAAAAAAAAACAATTAGGAAACAAAAACAACGGATTTTCTATATTTTACTTTACGTGTACAAGCAGGTATAATAGAAAAGTAGTGGCGTTGGAAATCCATAAAATTTTTTGGTTATTCCATCGATGAGATAAGATTTTCTAAGACAATATTTAAACAGTTTTATGAACAATGTTTACAAGCGTCATGTTAACAAAGTTTCAGCCCAAATCACGTGATTATCCTAAAACAAAGATATTCAAATTTGACTAACGCACCAAAATGAACTACATACGTCCTAACTCAATTTCCTAAAAGGTACTAAACGAAAGAAGTCACAATGTAGCAAATAGAGAAAACGGAAAAGGAAATATATAATAGATTTATTACTCGAGAGGCAAAATAATTTGAAACAGAGACTTGTTTGCGTAAACTAAAGTTCAAAGTAACCTTTGGAAATGTCGGCCGCCGCCCTACATGCAAAGGTTCGGTTAAATTGTTAACTCAGGTTAATTTTTACGATCTTTTCGTGACTGGGGGTTCAAATCCTGCTTGTTCGGTTATTAACTTAGAAGATAAGTTTAGGATTTATACTGAAGAAACTTACAGTACATTTATGAAAGAATAAGAAGACTGTAATGTAGAAAAAAGTGACGTTAACATGAGATCGCTAAGATTAGCTATCTATCAAAAAATCTTCTTGTTACATGATTTCATGGAATTTATCATGTGAAACAATTTGGACAAAAAAATATTAGTTCCTCAAGAGGCCACAATACAGCAGTAGGAATTTAAAATTTAACTTTACTTAAAGCACTTAAGCACATAGATAACAAATACGTACTACAACCCCATCCTGCATATAAAGGATCTAGCTTTAATGAGCAACGGGTAACGAAACAAGAGCAAAGACAGAGTAGTATCGTTAGTAATGGTAGTAAGACATTTCGAAATAGGCGACTCGAAAATAAACATGATTTAAGAGTCCAGATAACCTTTACCATTAACTCAGTGCTATGAGCCTGAATAGAACCTGATGCAATCCAGTGCAGCTTGCTTGCTGAATCCCTTTTAGCTCAATCCTAAAAGTCAAGATAAATCAATCTAATTTCATTTGTTAAGAACTAATATAGAATTTTAATAAGTTACCACTGATTTGGAATACGTTACAAAGATAAAGAAAACACAAAAAGGCGCAGGAAACTGTACCACACCTCCATCTGTGAATAAAAAGGGTATTCAAAACACAAAGCTGTTAAGTAACGTATTAAAATTTTTATTATTTTTCACTTTCAACGGAAAAAATTGTCTGACGAAAGAAAATGTTGGCTTTGGACCGCACGCTGGCGTTTTGACTGGAATCCCCACAGTGAAGACATGCAATTAAAAGATCGGTTTCTATATTCTTAGCCTGCACTTACGATGAATCAAATAGCTATGTTATTTCTTCGACTACATTTCTTTTCTTGGTGTTCATATTGCATATATATGTACAAAGCAAATCAACAATGTAAAAATTTCACTTGCTTTTGTATTTTTCCACCGATATCATAAACACAACCGAACGAAAGGCCAGATTTCACAAAATCTTTATGCGTGTATATAATGGTGGGAATAATTTTTTTATCTTGTATATTAATTTCTTTCAATCGTAAAGTACTACCTACATACTCGTACATAGGTGTAGTATGGAAAATTTCTTCTTATGTGGTATAATTCGCAATCAATGGTTTAAATAACAAATTTCTCTCTAAATGTTCTAGAGCCCGTCTTAACAATACTGTCACGCTAATCAATTACACTTCACTAGTCACTTTATTAAGCTTTGCAAATCTCCACAAATTTATTATTGGTTATAATGAATTAAACTGTATTCACTGCTCGCAAATTATTTGCATTAAATGCTATGCTAAGATTTAATTATTTTGTTCAACGTTTTAAGAAATATACATTATACTGTCTATTGAAATGATGGATACTGTGTTTGTTTATATTTCATGAATGTATTCATTTTCTGTATATTTCTTACATAAAATATATCCTATCCACATACGCTGCTAGATACTGACGGCTGTGGAAGTCGAAAATCTCTGAAACCTGCATAAGGGAATGACGTATGTGGAGAGGAGTACGTAATTCTAAAGGCACACTGGGTGCTCTTTACTTACTCAATAAGAGACTTTAGATGATAAAAACGTGACATTACGACTTTAATCCCCGAAGAGGTAGGCAGAGGAATATAGTACACTCCCACGATTCACCAGTTACGTTTAAGTCCCATGTAATAGGTGGTAAGCCTATTGCCATACACCGGGCACAGATCCACACTCCGAGTCACTACTAGAAATTTTAAATAAAAAAAATTCAATAGCACCCGACCCGGGATTTGAACCCAGGACTTCCCGATCGGCAGTCGCGCTTGCAACCGCTCGACCAACGAGCTTAGATGATGATATAATAATCACAATGTAGGCACAGAACAGACGATAACATCCATTGCAATGTATAAAATAAAGTTCACCATCATCTTTTGACAACTTTTAGTGGGATTTTATAAACTTAATTATGAACTTTTTATATATAGCCTAGCAAAAAAGCAGACGGGCCACCTGCTGGTAAGTGGTCACCGTCGCCTATGAGACTATCGGACTAGGTATTAGATGTAGGTGAGTTACAATATGTGTGCCTTTTTAATATTTAACAAATCCGCCGGGTTAGCCTAGAAATATTACTTCCGCTGTGACCACGATTCATGCAACTGGGTCGGAATATTGACATATTTATACGTTCCTCGTGAGTACCGCTTAAAAGCGAGATATGTTGACTACGCGACGGAGAAAGGCCGTATGGTCCATGTGCTTTACATTTATTTTTCACCCAGACACTAATAAAAGACTTGCGCGCATCACAGAAATATTTGTTTTAGATGGGAATCGAAGCCACGACCTACGTCACAGAAGTCAGATTCACTAATCACTAACTGGTAAAATTATCAGCCTAGATTCGAAAGATGGTAAAAACAATTGTTTCTATTTTAATGACTAATAAATAGTACCCTCTTGTTCTGTCTCGTTTTGATGGATGTGGCAGAGTGACACAATCTATATGTTATAGCACAATCAGTATGTTATACGAGTATTCTACATAATTAGCTTGCCAATTGTGAGACTTAACTGGTCCGACTCAAAACAATTTTTTTAATAAGTCAAAACTATTTTAATTTTTCATTATATTGACTTGATGGAGCAAGCCGAGGACACGGCACAATGGCACTTATTGGGGGAGGCCTATGACCAGCAGTGGACCGAAATAGGCTGATGATGATAATTACATTGACTGTAAAAAAGCAAATAAACCTTTACTTTATATTATACATAGTAATTTCCCAATAGGCAGGTAGATTGGCGAAAAAGTTTCTAAAGCTGCAGCAGTGTTAATAGAACCGTAGATTGTTTATCATTGCACGAAGAATTGCGCGATATATTGGACTTGTGTTTTCGTTACGGAAGGTAGTAAGTTAACGTCCGCAGCAAACACACGATCGAAGTGAATTTATTAGTGTGTTAGCGAATTTTTCTCCGAATCGACAACGGTCGGGCCGAGGTGAAGAAATAAATCACGCTGGCAAACACGGCCTAACCTGACAGCGATATTGTGTAGTTGACCTTATTTAGCTACATTTGTACCTTTTGGGGTTTACGCGAAACTGCTTGTTAAGGCCAGGAAAGTTTTAAAAAAAAGCTGTTTTGCGATATTTGTTTAGAACCGCAGGTGGAAATATTTTTTTCGCTTTTTTACTATTTTTTAAGATCTGTCTCCAACTGTGGAGAAATAAGAGCGTTGATGACGAAAATGTATATTCCTGTTTTTCAGCCAGTAATTTTCTTCCGTTTGACTACGAGTGCAGCACGGCACCGTGGACGAATAAAGATAGGAGTTAAATACGTTTTTGTTACTTACGGTGTTAATCGGCGAGTGATGGCGCTGTCCTGAACGAACCATATACAAATACTCAAACTGTAACCTGACAAAGTTGTTATACAAATTGATTAATTATCATCATCACTTCTATTTCAGTTCTTTCCTGGATGTAGGCCTTTCTTTAGAGATTTTTGTCAACAATTCCCACTCGCGGGAAGCCGTTTGAGATTCGCAGAGCAGGTGTGTTTGCAGAATAGTTTTATGTTAAAAACTATTTTCAAAGTTAAACAAACGTCAAAAAGAGAACATTAAAACAATTTCACATTTAAACAAACGTCAAAGCTTGCGAACTTTTGTAAACCCTGGATCTTTTTGAAATATGTGACATAAGGCATAAAGAAGAAAAAAAGGTCGTATTGTAACCAAAGTCGCGGTAACAGCTAGTTTCACTGAAAACCAATAGCACGCAGACGTTACTTGATGGTATTATGAAATGACCTCTTTATGTGACTTTGACACGATATTTACAAATATAGCCTACGAAGGTACAGCTTACGAAGCGACGGATTTATCGCTCAATCAGCTTTCGATTCGATTTCAATATCGAGTGAAATTCGAGACACGGAGCGCTGGATATCGTCGAAGCAGCACATCGGGCCAATTGCGATATTATTCCAATTTCCAATGCATTTCGTATCTATAGGTATGTAGAATATAGATTAATAAAATCTTTACCGCTCGTTCGCACAGTTATGGGTACTCCTGAGCATACTTCATTTACTTATTAATTAAACCCTTTATTGTTATCGTTAAATCATCACGCCAGGTCCTGGGGCAGACTTTGTGACAGAGTATTGACTTTAAAACGAGAAAGGACGTGCCATCTACGGTTCGGATGTGTCGAATGAATGGTAGATAAAAAAATGACAAAGCGATAATAATGAAAAGAGTAGTGAGTAGAAGCACGACAGGATAGAAATATTTGACATTGTCTAAATATTTATTGTTACAGTTTCGCAAAAGTTATAACAACGGACTTAAGACCTTGAATGATTATCGTAATACTATTAATGTATTTTACTATTAAATGTTTCGTGAATATTTATACATTTGATTAAAAATGTACCGGCTTAACTCATATACGTTTTTCGGGATGGCCCGACTAGTTTCGGATCTGTACGACCTACCTCATGAGCTTCCGCCGTTTGCAGCGAGCTCGCAGCGGATACTAGTAGAGCCATCCCGAAAAACATACGTGAGTTAAGCCGGTACGTTTTTGATCACGATTTATGTATATCATGATACCATGATTTGGACGTGCGCTACATGTAGCAACATCAAAAAGAGTTTTTAACGAGTTTACAGGTACAAGAAACATTTTCTGAAAAATTTACAAGATCCCCGGGAAATTCCAATGGTTTTCGGAAATAAGCTTCCTTGATTCCTATAAACGGCCAATAACAAAACATCACTTTACTGAAAGTTCCAGTGTAGTATCGTAGTATGTAGGCACCGTAGTGTGAGGCAATAAATCGCTAGTCACGACATGCCGCCCCCCGGGAGCTATTTGCGGCGTTGTATTAAGATATAGGAAGGCTTAGATGTACATATATGTAGCGCTTACCTATAGCGAAATGACTACTCGAAATGGGAAATTTTGGATTCATTGCATATCCAGCCACTGATGTCATAAGCACCATTAAGTCCACGAGTGATTGGTTTTTAAGTTGTACTAGGTTTTCAGATTCTCGTAACTGGTGAAATGTGGGAGTGTACTTCACTTCTCTGCCTACCTCTTCGGGGATTACAGACGTGATGTTACGTTTTATTTTACTAGGTTTTCTTTTCTGAGATATCCAACATATTTAAAAGGAAAGCGAGGGACACCTGTTACGACTTTTCAGGGTATGTCACATCCATTATCGACATACATTAAAAATTACTTTTAAAACTTTATTGTGGATTTATCTACTGTAAACAGAATTGTATGCCAGCATTTCTTTTTTTTCATTGGGTTATATGTATACGATTGTAGAGCATCCACAGGATTTGAGTAAAATGCGCGGAACTTTCTGTACCTTGCTTTTTGACTCAGAACTCTCACAACGCGCACTGTTTCGTAGTCATAGGAACGTAGCCGGTATATGAATTTCAGACTTTTTAAGCTAAAATCTATGATCACTGTATTAATATACATATACATATACTATACAAGTACATTCTATTTTGAACACATTTCTTATATATTATCCTTGAGATCAGGACGCAACATACATATGTATATAGATATGGACTAATGGCGTAAAGACGTATCATCGATGTTCTTGGGTTTCACCCCGCCAGGAGGGAAGGGGATAGAGCAAAAGGTATATTCCAAGGACGAGAAAATATAGAAAAGAGTCCTATGAAACATGATAAATGATTAATGGTTGACATGAAATAGAGAAGTAAACAAGGCTGATAAAGAAGATGAAGAGCAAAACTCCCCAGCGTTGCCCCTATTTGAACTGCTGAGAATATGCGTTAATGGTAACTGAACCAAAGACTGAAGCTTGAAAATGATCATGACAATTATGTACTAACGGTCTTCCATTAAGATCTGACCGTGCCCAACGTTGCTTATCTTGGCAGACCACTTGATATCTCTCTTCGTGACAGGACTACGAAGACCTCAAAATATGAACGGGTCACTTATATACCTACACTATTTACTTATATAATTTTACAATTATGAAGCTGAATAACAATTCGCATTATGAGAAAATTCCTTTCGACTTTGATTTTGTGAAGACATACAGAAATATGTCCATTTAGGTGTTCGTGTTTCCAAGAAGGGCACTATTATGTAATCATTTGTTTAGCGTATTATTTGCGTATCGAGTTTGCCGTGCAGAGTAAGACGGGGAGCGAGTGCGACCGAGACAGAAACACTGGCTTCCGTTTACAAAAACAAGAAACTCGCTGACGACAACAGTGGCAAGTGGGTCGATTATGTTTACGCGTTATATAATGTTATGAAATATTGTCGATATTTAACATTATGTCATATTATTGTATGTTTGTATTAATATATGCTGATGAAGATGTTTTTCTCTGGGTTCAGGTGTTGTCTACGGCGCGTTGGCGATTTTTCTGGATTGAGACTTGAACATGACTTGAACGTACGTTTACGTCGTCACCAGTTACGTTTACGTCCATGGGACGTGGAAGTGTACCACGCTCCTCTGCCTACCCCTTCGAGGATTACAGGCGTGATGTTACGAGACTTGAACATTCTCTTATACTGATCTAAATTCTAGGTGAGTTTTAAATATATCTTTTCTATCGCATATACATGGCTGAGGTTTGCAGAAATCATATTACAATTTAGAGTAAGTACTTACTCCATACGTTTGGGATTTGCAGAATAAAAGATTAAGAATAATAAAGGTCTTAAAAAAAGAAATATGTACTGTCCGTTACGAAGTCCGTAGGGCGTGGTACTCCCTAAAGAGCCTGCTGGATCAACAAAGTGTAGGTTCACGTAGAACAATTGTCTCCAAGTCCATAAAAAAGTCATTTCTATTCCACAACACCCATAAACCCCATAAATTACCTTTATGGCCGGAAGTCAGTAACAGATGCACAGATAATATTCGGCGTACGCCATTAAACGATCACGGTGTTAGGTTTGCTTCCGGTGCCATTATTTTTGGAAGCACGAAACTCTAATCCAAAATAAAAGTGAGAAACGTTATCAACATGACGCTGAGTGTACTTGCTTAGTTAATGACTATAGTTACATAGTTGCTCAGTTACTTAGTTACTTACCGATCCAACATTTACAATACATCCGCATTAGCCCATCAATCTAATTTTATCACTTGTAAGCGATTCACCTGTGATTGAACATTTATCGTAAAACTACCCTCACTTTCTATTATTTTTAAATAATTTTTTGATGAACTTGTAAACAAATAAATAAAACATAAATAGATGAAGATAATTCGTAACCTTTCCTGTGTGTATCGTTTACAGGACAGACTGCCTCCTTAGTCGAGTGGTTGCAAGCGCGACTACCGATCGGGAGGTCCTAAGTTGAAATCCCGGGTCGGATACTATTGGATTTTTCAAATTTAGAATTTCTAGTAGTGACTCGGAGTCTGGATCTGTGCCCGATGTATGGCAATAGGCTCATCACGTATTTCATGGGACTTAAACGTAACTGGTGAAACGTGGGTGTGTACTACACTCCTCTGCCTACCCCTTCGGGGATTACAGTCGTGATGTTACGTTTTACACAAGACTTCATTTGCAAAAATTTTTCATGAACTCTGATTAACAGAAATGTCTTAGATAATATATTAATAAAAGACTATTTTCTGTAGTGCAAAAATATACTAGTCAGACAGTATTTCCAGGGAAAGACTTCTCAGTTTACCAAATAAACCAAGTCGATACCATATAAAAATTGTTACGTCAGTGACAAATTATTATCTATGAAAAAGAAAATGTAACGGTTTCGTCGGGTTTTTCTCCCAACTTGTAGCCTAAGGGGTGCCCAAAGCAAATAAATGAGAACTATAACAATGACATTTATTGTTTGTATAATAAATATACATATATACGTATAAAAAAATTATAGCATTCAGTTACCTTTGCCGGCCACTTAAGGGACCTGGGGTAAAAAAAGCTTAATATGACCTCTGTAATACCCGAAGGGGTAGGCAGAGCAGTGTAGTACAGTCCCACGTTTCTCGAGTTACTTCAAGATACAATAATAATTATTATTATGTTACTTATAAAAATTTTCGGGACCTCTCTATAACTTGTAAAATATGTATTTCATTTGAAGTCATAAGTGAAGAATAATATTTGCACTTCAAAGCCAGTAATTTTTAAACAGATCGTATCAATAACATGGTTCCATGGTGGGACTTGTAACATAAGCGGTGAACAGTGAGAGTGTACTACACTCCTCTGCCTACCCCTTTAGAAAAATATAGGCGTGATGTTATGTTATGTAAATCCTCCAGTAATCGTGAGACGAAAGTTGGCTTGAGATAAATTATCACGGATGGCGCGGATTTCAAAACATCAAAGCTTCAAGCTCTTTGATCAATTGATACTTTAAGACCAGATGGACCTGTGTGGAGAGATCCCAAGATATTATACATAAATGTTTTCACGCCAAGTTCCTTAAGGAGTAGACAGAGAGCTCTGAGTGCCAAATATCCCTATCATTGCATACCTACCGTGCTTCTTCCACATTCATCAATTTCTTCATATTCATACACGCTGGTTTTAGAGACTTTTAACTCCCCCATCAGTCAGAACACGACCTATTTGGTCGAGATAGGTGAGCCTTGGTCTCCCTCGGCACTTGCGTCCATCAACATTCGCATTGTTTATCTTTTTTTTGTTTACGAAAGGGAGCCTTCAAAAGGTACCGGGACCCTGGGAGTGATACCAGATATGTGGACTTTTACCACACTAAAACCCTCTGAGACCTTCCTCGGCGCTTATAGGAGAGCTCCGTGATCTCTAACGGAACGCACCGGTATCCTCCTAGCGCAACGCCCCAACGGGCCCAACACCTGGGAGAAGCATAATGCCTCTTCCTATGCCCTTCTGTTCCCACGACGATATGCGGCCACACATACCGTCATCCTCCCCGGAATCGCCACCCAAACGGTTCGAGCTCCCACTCTAGCCGCTCGCAACCCCGGAAGCCTCCTTTAAGTCGCTTCTTACGATAGGCAGGAGATACCGCAGCTTTTAATCTGGTCTCGAGCTACAGGAACTTCACATTGTATATCTACTTCGTCATCTTTCATCAGGCATTCATTCAACAGGAGATTTCATTTGAAGAGTAGGGAGCGCTAAATAAGATATTATAAGTTATTATTAATAAACGATCTAAAAAACAGTGTGTGTTTGTAGATTTGTACGAAATTAGGGCGAGAAGTGGCCGGCGATTGTGTCAGCTAATTAATTAGTGTTTACTCGCCACTTCCGCCGCACGATGTGTGCTGCCGGTATCGCTTACGCGTCGTAGACAGGCCTTCTGGCGACCGCGGACAGCTCCTCTTGCTGCAAATAATTCAAAATATTATTCACATACACGCACGAACGCGCGCATGCAAGCACTCACGCACACACACACACCCACAGATCTTCGGTCCGTCTAAGTCCACCGCTAAGGAGTTTTTACCCATGATCCCCACCCTGGGCAAGAGGGCATGGCATTTTACATGAATTGCACAGCACGGGTTCTCATACCGCCCGACTAGGCCACGTAATCGTACCTAGATAAGCTGCGTCATACCGCGTTTAATCTGCGCTGGGTTCAGTCGTCTCTTACGATCTCCTGGTATCCCAGTAAGTGGTCGGGGATATATTCTTTCTCCGCCCCAAAACGGATTTTATAGGTATCATCAAAACAGAGCAGATGTCCGTTCGTAGAAAAGACTCGTGTCCAGCAGTGGAACGCTCTGTGAAAGACTGCAGAGCTTCCGATCATAGTGCTTACCAGACCAAGATGTCATTTGTTTAGTAAGAATATTATACGACTACCCTTATTAAATGATGTTTATTCACGTCCATATTAATAGACGATAAATGAGATAAAAATTAGATTAATAGATGTTTACATTTACAACTAGAATATTCTTTCAAAACCACAAAGAAAGAAAGAAACAAACTGCATCTGTAGTCTCAACAGATGTCACAAATGACACGTTTGAGGTTATTTGTTCACAGCAAAGAGGGAGGACACGATTTATAATGCATTGTGATAGGAAATAATACAAAATCTTAATTAATATTAATATTATTCTTCGCAGAATAATTATACATTTTTACGCGGTAAATACTTTACAGAACTTTCCATGCTACTTTATCTGTACTTTAAAAATCATGGAATCTTGCTATGTTCCCTTCTCTTAGATAAGGCAAAAATGCAAAATAATACCATCGTTAAAGGTACGTATTATAAGCCATGAGCGGGACCGTATCCCGAAGGCTGTTCGCGCTGCTGGTCACCCTACGCTCATATGAACAATACTCATGTTACCGTGGCTAATAAAATTATAATTTGCTATCGTTTCCACTATTGCGATTTAAATATTAATGTGTCCGCGTGTTGTTTGTCTGCGGTTATAAAAATAAGTTGCTCTGTTATAATAAAAAAATGTTTTGTTCGTTTTGTGACCTATTTTTTTATTACAACATTATCTAATTAGGACTTCCGTGGATTTTGTTAATAGATAAGATTATAACAAAGCGACCAGTTCACTGTGTTACGGTTTAGCGATGTTACGATACGAATTTAATATGAATCGCGCAGTTTATTTTTGTTGCCACCTTGAGTTAGTGCGGACACTATTCATGTCTATAGAATAGATACTTCCGTGACTTAGACGAGATCATTTCATATGTTTTATGAATGACGAATTAGTTATTTTAAAGCGATTTTTCTGCACCATCACGATTTATAAAATTTATAAAGGAGCTAATGTTGGCTACTGTGTAAAGGCAAAGACAATATTTCAGGACGCACGGGGTTTTTTAAATAAACTTTATATTTTTCCAGTCTGGCTCTTTGTAGACTATAAAACCAAAGCGAGTTAACGAGCTGTGCAGCCAATTTTGCCGCTACCCACAAAATGTACAACGTACTGGCATAAGCGTACACTCATTCATCCTTTATTTCGTATTTTTATGAGTTACCCAGAAAACTTTTCGCCTTATCAAAAAACATGACGCTTCTACCCTTATACTCAAGGGTAATGCAGTTTTATTCGGAGCCAAGAAAGTTTTTTTAATAAAACTTCGAAGCAACCCTGATGGAGTGGCGGTGAATGTTGTGGGAGCTCCGAACTTATGGAACTCTTATATTTTTATTAGAATAAGTAGATACACAAGCGGTAGAGCTGGCAACACGCGAGCCTTTGTATATGATTGTTGTTAACTGGCTCGGTGACGGGGCCACCACGTATCCAATTTTTTACTATTTTGATATAATTTTGCCTCACCAGTGACACCTCTTACAATGTGTGTTTTTTGGATAATTATACACTTTAAAATTACATCTTATAGTTAATAGAATAACATAAAAATATCCTGCTTTATATGTAGGACAAAGTTGTGGGGTATTATGTACATAAGTGGCAGCTTAGATGAATACAGAAGTGGCAGTGTCAGGTTCGACACTTGCCAGTGCTCTAGCTTTTAAAAGTTACGTGTAATTTCTATATTCGGTAGCACTCATTATACGGTAGGAAAATTACATCGTGAGGAAACCTACACGCCTGGGATTTCTCTGTAATACTTTATAAGGTATGTGAAATCTTCCAGTTAACAGTTGGCCAGCGTGGCGGATGTACCGCGCGCCATTCTGAGAGGAGACTCGTGACAGCCCTGGAACGGTTACTGCATTTATGATGACGATCATCTCTTATTAAATCATCTAGATTGTATTCACGAATTTATCTTACATTTACACAGTAATATGCTCTCGCGGACAGTCTATAATAATAAAAAAATATAAAAAATGGAAAAATAAAAAAATATTTATTTATTGAATAAAAAGTTACATTAAACAGAACGCAAGGGCCCCTATACTAGGTTGATAACCCTTATCACTGGGTGCCCGCTCATCCACCAACACTCTGAGTAATTATTCAATACCAATAATAATATAATATGCTTAATACTTAACAAATATAATAAATATGCTTAGTAGTATAAGTTGAGCAAGTGTGATGTACAAGTGTGTGTGCGCGTGTGTAGATGTGTTTGTGTGTGTGTTCGTGCGTGCGTGTG
Organism: Croniades pieria auraria; assembly: GCA_018248815.1. Classification (NCBI taxonomy): domain Eukaryota; kingdom Metazoa; phylum Arthropoda; class Insecta; order Lepidoptera; family Hesperiidae; genus Croniades; species Croniades pieria. The sequence continues at coordinate 21,184 of DWJK01000441.1, forward strand.
TGTGTTTGTGTGTGCGTGAATTAATAAAATAATATTATATAGAATATATAAATTAAATGCGTTATAAAGATATCAAACTGAAATGCAACCTTCCTGGTAATAGATGGTCACAAGAATCATCAGAAGGCTTCTTCCATTTCCTACAAGGACTGAAGGTTTGATTATTTGTCCTCAAAATTTATTGCTGTCTTTAGAAACTAAGTCAGCAACCTTCACTTTTGTGCCTGTAGCCTCCACACTCACATCGAAAGAAACAATACTCGTCTTCATAAATTTATGGGAAATGAAATTCTGTAACGACACAAACAGAGATGCTCAAAGTAACTAATACCAGTTCAATCCGATTTTGCGTCAACTGTCAATCATGCAAATACAAATTCATCGAAACCAAAACAATCAATACACCAGATGTTTTTTTCAAATGCCAGGTGCGGCCATAATCTATTCGTTGCATTGTATGCATTTTCAGTTGCATAGATTGTGAGTGCACTGAACTCGGGTCACCGACCTACCACAAGGATCTTGCGACCTACATCCAACTGTCCCACAATGTGAAACCGATTGTACCATACAGACATAAGGTCCAAAATCGCCTGTGTCGTCAATGTTGATATTAATATTGTTTAGATCACGCTAGATAGAGAACGCTGGAACAAATTGCGATTTTGTATATGAAAATGTTATATTCGATAACCGCTCCGCTACTCGGGGATTGGTAATTTAATGAGATTTTTAGTAAAACGTAACAAATTATTTTAGAATAAACCCAGCTGGAATAGCAACTGACGTTTGTTGTATTATTATACGATCACGCCATATCTCTTATGAGGTAGGCCGGAAACACCGGGTGTCAATTATCTCTGTCCTTGTTTTTTTCTTCACACGCCGATTTTGGACATTTCTGCCTTCCCCATCAGTCAGTATTGTCTCAGTAAAATCCGTTGATATAACGCAGTAATAGCCTAGTGGTTAAGAAAGTCAGCCTCTCACTCCGAGGGTGCTAGGTTCAAATCCATGGCGCGCACCATTTTACAAAAGTGCGTATTAAATTTAAATATCACTTGCTAACGGTGAAAGAAAGCATCGTGAGGAAACCTGCGCACCCTAAAATTTATAAAAAAAAATTATGTGTGCCAACCCGAACTTGGCCAGCGTGCAGACTATGGCCTTAA
>DWJK01000442.1:0-22319 GCA_018248815.1 Croniades pieria auraria
CGTGCCATTGGAGAGGCCTATGTCCAGCAGTGGACGGGAGCAGGCTGATGATGATGATGATGATGATGATGATGATGGTGGTGATTATGATGATGGTGATTCCCTACCTTCCATTTATGAGAGCAATATATTTTTGTATCGGTTTGATAGATACATCTATTTACCACTTAGTTAGGTCGTTAAAAAAAAGTAACATCACGCCTGTAATTCCTGAACGGGCAGGCATAGGAGTGTAGTAGTACACTCCCACGTTTCACCAATTACGTTTACGTCCCATGGAATTGGTGGTGAGCCTACTTAGGTAATTCTTTACTAAATTAGCCTTTGTTAGCCATATTTCCGTATATTCACAGATACTGGTGGATCCGAATATTGAGCCTCGCTGAGAAGGGGGAGTGGACAGAGCTGGAGAAGTTCTCCCGGTCAAAGAAGTCCCCCGCGGGCTACGAGCCGTTCGTTGACGCATGCCTGCAGCACGGCTGCCGCGAGGAGGCGCTGCGCTACGTGCCGCGGTGCCGCCCGGACCTCCAGGTCAAGTACTACGTAAAGGCCGGGTAAGACAAGATATTTTCCTTAAATAAACCACTGAGTTGCGTAGTCAAACGCGTGCCTAATGCTATTACAGAACTATTTTGACTCTACCGCTTTGTAAGCACAATTCGACAAGTATTACACATTCCTATGCTTCGTATTGTTACTGTTGTCGTTCTTGGGACTCTGTCAGGGCACCTTGAGTAGGTTGTGAAACTGTCGATATGAGATCAGCCGAATCTGTCACAATCCACTCTGGAGTAATGAGACAGTTTTAGATTAAACCCGTCGTCTTGATGTTTTGTTATTACTATATCATTACGCCAGAACTCTTACGGGGTAGATAGAGAGCACGGGGCGATAAATATTTCTATCCTTAGATCCGATGTGCTTCTTCAAGTTTCCTCACTCTCTTCATATATACGCCCCAGCTTCTAAAAAATCTGACTGTCATACTAATATCTGATCTATTCTTTAATTTTCCAGGTATTACGAAGAAGCTGCTCTGGTAGCATTTGAACAGAAGGACGAAGGCGCACTATTCTTCGTCCAGAACAAGTGCCCAATCGAAGCCATAGCTCAACACGAAAAGATAAAGGCGTTGCAGGAACAACTAGTAATTAAAAAATAAGTGTTTGTACTAGAAAGAATGTATAAGGTTAAACTTATATTAACACGGAATTTTCTCACGTATAGTTTTATAATAATAAATAATAATAATAATCGACCCATTTGTCATGCCACTGTTGGAATATGGCTCTCCTCTCATATTAAGTGGGTTAAGGCCATAGTCCGCCACGCTGGCCAAGTGCGGGTTGGCGGACTTCACACACCATAGAATTTTTTTTGTTTTTAATAAATTCTAAGGCGTGCAGGTTTCCTCACGATGTTTACCTTCACAGTTAGCAAGTGATATTGAAACTTAATACGCACTTTTGTAAAGAGGTGCGCGTCATGCATTTGAACCCAACACCCCCGAGTGAGAAGCTGAATTCTTAACCACTAGGCTATCACTGCTAGCCACAGTATAGTTTTAACGTGAACAAAAATTAAATATATAAAATACAATTTTTATATATTTGATCCTTGTCATGCAGGTGTGTGTCATGAATGTAGTGTGACATACTATGAATGTCACACGAAAACAAAGAGTTGTTAGCCACGGAGAGTAGATCTTATATACTATATCTGCTCATTATCAATTTGTATTCGATCTTAGTTTTGTCATAACGGATCAGTACACCTGAATCGTAATATTTTTACTTATGTCACAGATAGCAGTGTTTTCGGATTTTTTTCGCCCCTGTATCGTTCCAGTAGACAACTGTAACCCTGTAGCACGAATATTGTGAGTTCGATTGCAACCCAAAGCGAATACTTATGTGATAATCAATAGCTTGTCTGTCTGTTAGATATAAGTATGTATTTAGACATTTACGTACGTTTTTTAGCTGCCTCTGTCTCATTTGACGTCAGTTTCGATAGTTGGCCCAATATATTATTATGTAACGCAAATACCAAAATTTTCCTACGCTACGTATTTTATTCATGTTTAATCATTATACTGTTTTTGTAGTTATATGCCTTATATGTAAATATTGTGATAAATTATATTATAGATAAATAAATGTTTGTAAAGCAGGAATATTATATGATAATTAAAGAAATGAAACCAATAAGGGTTTTTAATTTTGCTTTATTATAGACATTGAAATGGTTATTATCAACAGGCATCAAAACAAACATTAGTATAAATAAACGGGCTACATCTTTTTACAACAATTTGACGTGTTTTTTTTTCTTGTTACAACATTTCGTCGAGAAACATGAACCATACAATGTTTTCTTAATAAACTAGAAAGCTGTCTTTTCAAATCAAATCGTATTACGAATAACATCGAATTTCTCTTATTTAGTATGAAATAATCTTGCCTGATGTATGTAGATATTACTAATTAACTTTTACAGAGATTTCTTACTCAACCAGCTGCGACAACAGCTACCCCATAAGCTAAACAACATTTAAGAGATTAACAATATATTGTCATATGGGATCTAATATGCGCATTATTTTCATTAAATCGTGGTCTTTGCTTTTTTTTTATAACAAAATCTGCCTTCTCACACCAATTCCACAGAGCATAATAATCAAAACGTGTAATGTTTTACGTATCTGTATTATTAATAGACAATTAAATTCCAATCAAAATTCCAATCGTTCAGTCGAGTTTTGATGCACTTGATCTCAAATTATATATATACATATATATACACATATTTTTAAAATATTTGTTTCACAACCTTTTATGGATAGAGATGTAAGATAAACAGTAGATATACATACAATCGATTTTAAAAGTTCTTTGTGTTCAATATAATATGGATATACATATCTAATTGGCAATCTTACCTATCAGTTTTGAGAATTTATTTTTCAAATATTAGAAAAATCAGCCAAAAGGTATAATACATATTGATAGTAACATCGAAAATTGGTCATATATATTTAATTGACACCAAAAATATATATATTGAGATAGGGACATAATATGTTATCTGTATTCAAATAAAAAATATAGGAATCCCAAAAGTGGCACAGTTTCCTGTTTTAGACTTTCTTAGGTGAAAGTTAACTTTTTATTTTTTAATACTTTTTGTATGCTAGCAATTCCTATTCCAATTCCATCAACATTATGGAATATCAACCTTTTATTTCCAACAAAAGTATAAAATCCATCTCACTCTCGATATGTTTTCATAGGACTTTCTTAACAAAAATAAGTTATAACATAAGCCACTTTTTGGAAACCCTTTCCTGAAAATCATCAATATTTATATAATACAATACATGCGATTTCAAATAAATAGTTTTCTTTTACTTCGTAGAGTATGAAAATAAAAAAAACCGAGATGTAATCCTACCCCATGCGATCCAGCTGTGTGATTACAACAGTAGTAACTCGTTGTCATTAAAAAAAGTCAACAAAAATAGGCTTTTTCACCTGCCACAGCCTAAAAAAAACCTAAATGACATGTATGTCCCGCAGACTCAAAAAAGAACTCAGGACATTACACAAATCTTTATAAAAATTATTGTCCTGCATATAAAAATTATACTGGTCTATGTTAAATACAAGAATTTATTATTTAAATGGCATATAAAAAGGGTGGTTTACAAATGACGTAATGGGGGGGATACTTCATGGACTTCAAGTTAATGATAGAAAAACAAGATGGCGGTAATAACAGAAGAATCTCTATGAAACATACGTACATGCATACGTAAATAAGCAGTTTAAGTAGTCATGATTATTTTAAACGAAACAGTTGATTAAAACAATGAAAAAACAAAGCCTTATCGTTTACACGTGAGCACATCAACAATGTCTTTCGAAATGTTAAAAATAAATTAATGACACTCACAAGAACTATGAAGTACATAACATATAAATTTATACATACATGTACATAGAACAATCAGTCTTAAATGAAACAATGGATTTCAAAGTTTAGTACAAAATATAGTAGATATACATATATTTGTATGATGACTACAATGTATGAAACTATCATTAAATTAACCGATGATTGCTAAACAAACACCATATCATACAAGTTTCATACAAACATACATACACTTTTCCATCACATTGCATCGTACACAGTCATTGCTAATATAAATCTGGCGCATTTACATTAGCTTCGATTAGTTTTTTATTAACGTAGGTTAATTTACTTTTCTGTATACTATAATATTTTTATCTCGTTTTTCAATAGTTTTTTGCTTGAAGTCGTTAACACCGCTTCGTTGTTGCGACAATATTTATTATCAGAATTTTTTTAAATGTATACCTATTACTGGTAGGAATATTTTAATATAAAAACATCATTTGTATTAAGCTCTATATAAGAAGCACTACGACATACATCTATGGATAATCTTAGAATGTAAAAAATCTATTAAAATTACCAATTTTTCTTTCTCAATACAATCGCACACATTAAGCAACAGTATTAGATATGACTAATGGTACTTGCGCCTAAAAAGGTTTATTATTGTTGAATGAAGAATTAAATGAAAATTACATTCCATACAATTACAAAGACATGTCACATCATGACATTCATGTTTGATAACAACAAATACAAAATATACATACTGAGAAAACACACACTATATCTCTATAATTAATTACTACAGTCCAAATAATAAATAACATTACACATTTCCCACACTACCATATCTTAATCTCAAACTTATGTCAGAAGCTGTTACAAAAATAATAGGCAAATTTGTTAAAAGAATTAATTATTACATTGATAATTATGAAACCAAATAGGTACATACAATTATATTTTTCCATTAAGCATTTAAAAATTTTAGAACGTCTGGATAGATACAAATATATGTATATAGACATATATAATGTTGCACATATTTTCAAATTCAAAAAAGTACCTAAGTCACAGGAGATATATCACAAAATAAATTAATCTCAGTACAGTTGCATCAGTGATACAATATATGTATGAATATGAAGACTTTTTGTAAGTTATCTTCAATACACAATTAATTTAAAAAAAAAGGTTTGAGATGTTTTCTTTGGCATTCAAATAATGGCGTAGATTTAATCCAAATATCACACAGTCGCCTAACCCGACAAGCACCGTACACTGCTATACCTTACAGACATTAAGACACTCGAACCTCACATCACACAAGTCTCCGGTCAACAAATCCCTTGTCACCTTTAGCACCTCATTCTCTTCCCTTAACCATCCTGTTGAGACACAATATACACACCAAACAATTGTTATTTACGCTATATCATACATAAATATGTTCACTTTTAAAACTTATTCCGTACCACATACTATGGTATTGCTAAAATCCATGCAATCTAATTCACAGTCAATAGCATACGGGTTTAACAAGTTCAACATGCAAAATTGAATAATACCTTTTTAAAACCAATTACAGTTTAGGGTTTATTTTTCAATTCCAAATAGCAATATTTCTAACCGTTCAGTAATGAATTCAGATCATGTCTATGTCAATGACCCGGATGACTAAACAATTTAAAGTCACAGAGTATATAAAATGTTAAAAATAAAACGTTTCAATATGCACATGTTATAGACGAATACTTTAAAAACTCTCAAATTATATTAAGTAAAGACGGTTAGGCTGCTCAAATTTAAAAATGAAAACCGTCACATTCGCACGAACGTCCATTTGTTTAAAAAAATATCAGGTGAGTGTCAGCCTTACATACTAATCATTTTAAATAAGTATACGCTTAGAAGCTTTTTTTTATTTTTTACACAATTATATTATCACATTTACGAGTATATATTCTTTTCTAGATGATAACTAACAGCAAATGCTATTTTTTTGTTTTTTCTTAATTACAAAAATCTACCGTTTTCAGTGTTTAAAACACAAATAAATAATTTAGTCAAAAGCAAACCACGTGTTTATAGCTAACGTTAAGTACATTTCAGGGGATGGCACTTATAATATTACAAATATATATAGGTATAAATTTCAAGGATTATAATGACGTATCTCTATTACCCTGCCGAAATAGATGTGAAATTCTTTTGAAACATTTTTAAGAATCATTTCTATAAGGATAATTTTCATTTAGATTCTGTGTGAAAATGGAAAATCGCTTTCTGAATCTCATATCAATAGTCGTAAAGAGAATTTCAAATGACTACAATATTTTTATCACGCATTACACTATCAGGTCCATCTAATCTAAAATTAGCAATAACAAAAAATATATATTTAATGTCCCTTTGGTAACAAAAACAAAGATCACAGCAAACGATAAAAATAACAACTTAACACAAAAATAAAAAAAATGTTCATCTCCCTTCGAGATATTAAAATAAATGTCCTTACACTCGTTAAAAGGTGCAGATGAGCCACGGTGAAGATTATCGGCAGAAGGTCGCGTGCAATTACGAACTGATCGCTTAAATTATTATTTAGTTATATATCATAGCAAAATATTTACGAAGTGCAGCAGATGACGTAACACGTATCAATAAATAGTCGTGACTCGTGACGCTTGACACCAATGTTGCCAACATAACGGCCTAACACTTTCGCACAACGAGAGATCTACAAATACAATGTATAAATTACGATGCGTTAGATAAGAATGATACTTTTTTTTTATATTTTTTTAGGAACTGCACATTAATGTGTAGACTTAGCTGCAATGATTATCGGTAAGCTCGGCGAGGGGATTCAGTTGGTGCGGTCGTGCGCGGCGGCGGGCGGCGAGTTTGGTGCCACTAGCACTGAATGACGCGTCGAATTCTGGTTCGCACCCATTACATTCGCAGCGCTGTGCTTCGGGATAGTGAACGCCTGGAGATCCTTCGTTTTGATGCTGTCATAGATGCGCACCAGCTTGCTCGCGTCGATGCCTTCGATGATGTTCAGCGAGCGGCCGTGGGTCGCCGGGGACGAGGTGACGACGAGGCCGGGCATCTTGGTCGCCGCGCCCCTCGCCGGCTCGACGATGGGCGGCGTCGGCGTCGGCGGATTCGTCATGTGTTGGGTTATAGAATGACTCTTCAGACCTTGAGCTGTTTTATAGCTTTTGCCGCATTGGCACTTGTACGCCTTTTTTATCCTAATAATCGACAAAAGAGAAAATTAAATAAATGAGTTTCTAATACAATTGAACAATAATATAAATATTATTATTTAGTACACATTGATATAATAATAACTATTAAACAAAATGTGATATAATTGCTAAAACGTGTAAACAAATGTTCAGCTGAATTTAATATTACACATAAAATAATATATTTGAGTACTACTATAAGATAATCTAGGAGTACCACATCAAAACCACTAAAACTTACTGAATGCAATAGTTTTTAGTGTACATTATTTCTCGTCTTCATACATGTATGAATTAATATTACATAAAGTAAGTAAATATTTAATATTTTTAAATTTACACCAAAAATAATTGAGTAAAATAATCTACGACGTTCAATATATTTTATAATAAACGCTTCTAATTAATGTACCCATTTCCTCCAGAAATATTCTTGGGCGGACAAACGTTTCTTGGGTCCGTAAAGGACTCTCTGTCTATATTGATATGGCGATTGCAACACTGGAAATGTTCTAAGGATAGAAACAAAAGAGCCAATTCAAAACAAGACTGAAAAAAAAACATGAAAATATATTCGTTCATTGCAACTAATAACTAGAAACTGGACTATATGCGTTTGTATGTTTTAGTCTATTCTCAGCAGTCATAACACATTTTATCTGAGATCTAGCGATGACGCCATTTTTTTATTATATTTACAATATTCTTGGATAGGCTTAGTAACATAAATCGAAGTAAAAAATGGTTGTTTTGAAAGTTAGTCTCGTTAATGTCGAACATTTGCACAATTAACGTTTAATTACAAAAGAGAGGAAGACTCCTAATTACACCATAACATAAATTGCTATAACATCACTTTATGAGTTCTGCTGTCTATGTACTTACTTGCCATCTTTCTTGTGACCGTTCTTAGAGTGATACTTGATGCCGTTGACGTTTTTGTAACGTTTCTTGCAGCCAGGAACGGGACAAGCAAAGGGCTTTTCTTGTGCCGCAGGGCCAAGAGCTCCAGAAGTTGCGTTGGCATTCATCCTTTAAGCAAACATTTTCGAAAAAAAACGTAACATCACGCCTGCTATCCCCGAAGGTACAGGCATAGGAGTGTAGTACGCTCCCTCGTTTCACCAGTTACGTTTACGTATAGAATAGGTGGTGAGCCTATTAAAAATTTTCACTATGTACAAACATTTCCAGGATAAAAGCATTGATTTATCGATTAATATTTCTTTTTAGTCAAGTAAGCCAATTAGAAAGTTTGTATAGGACCTGGATCCTTGAATTAGAAACTGTCCTAAAGGTACACAAAAACATCACAAAAAGATGAAAGATGTATGTAATTTTGATAATAAGTTGGGAGTCAACACTTGTGGCCAGTAGTGATACTGAAAAGATGATGCAGCCAATTACTAATTTAAATATCATAAAACTACATTAGTGGCAGTGACTTGATGATGCAACATACATGTATGAATGTATATGTATGTATTATATCTATTAGAAATTAAACTGAGACATTTCATGATTTTTTGTTGCAATGCAATATAACAACTTTTCAAATCAATATTGAGAGTATATTGAGACATTTAAGGACTATTCCGATATATATGCAATATTCGTTTACCACTGCATATTAGTTCATTACTGCATATTAATTGTTGTGAAATTTACATACTTGACACCATATCGCAGTATAAAATCTGAACTGTATTCCTCAACAGTTGTCCAAGAGTCATTGCTATCTTCGGATGGACTCATGAGCTCGTCTTCATCTATTTCACTGCCTGAAATTCACGAAATTAGATATATTAGAGCAATCTATAGATTGGCCTGTCAGTAAAATGGTACAAGTGGCCTTAAATTTCATGTCAAAGGAGGTTTTATTGGAACACATGACAAATACTTGCCTTCCTCATTGTTAGAGTGGTATGATTGCTGATCGAAATATTCTGGGTTAGATTCCGAATCCAATATTATTGGGTATTTCTAACTTGAAATTCCTAGCAGCGACTCTGAGTCTGGATTTGGGCCAATTGGAATTGTAACTAGTGAATACTTGAATGATGAATATTTGTTCATTGCCTTAGTGTAAAATTAATAATAATAGTATTATTGGAAGGTGATATTACTAGCCTTCATGACATAAATTTCTAGTTATATTTTTACACCCTAAATTTGACACTATTAAATTTATCCCTTTAATAAACCTTGTGGGATAGAACGTCTATATATAAATACTATAGGAATATGCTAGAAAAGTTTCAGTGTTTCAGGTCCAGCGATTCATACAAGTTAACAATGAATTAGTCAGGTTGTGTGATTATAAACTCATAGGTAATATGTAGAAATAATTGACTATCAACAGGTACATAAATATTATAATGGTCAGACTGCCATTCAAATGATCTTATATTTATAAGTGACATATTTATACTTTTCAGTGTTTGTGTACTTTTCAGTGTAGAATTGCTAAAAAACAAACATAAACATAACATCACGCCTGTAATCCCCGAAAGGCAGGCAGAGGAGTGTAGTACACTCCCGCATTTCACCAGTTACCTGAAGTCCCATGCCCAGCAGTGGAACGGAAAAAGTGGACATGACGATGATGGGCACATGCATTACATATCATATTAACTTTCCAATATAATAAGAAAATATGATTGACAGTGATATGGGGCACTTAGAGAGCATCAACTGTTGAACATCTCTATACTCACTGAATGTTATGTTAATAGCAAGAATCATAATCTTGAAAGATTCCTACTGAACATACTTATACTTTGCAAAAGGAATGCTAAGAATGTGACTCAATTTGTAGTTTGTTAGACCATGTTGTAATATCCCAACACCATCCAATCTTCTTTATCCTATCTAAGAATACAATATACTTATACTTAATACTTAATGAACTGTTTTTTCCCCAATAATTACTGAAATTTAGTTAAACCTGAACACATTTAGTAAATCATTAAATGGTAACTAGCATTTAAGTGTAGTTTTGATACAAACAATGCAGATAATAAACAAATAAATTACTTATGCAATTCAATATTGATAAGATTTACCAGTGGGTGTATTGCTACGGACTGATGGCGTTTTGGGGGCAGATAAGAGGCGCCGGCGGACATCAGTTGTGGGCGGCATAGTCTGCATCTGCCGCCGCGCCGCTTCAGAGAGGAAGCGCTTGATGTAGCTCAGTGGCACCGACGCCGGTTGTGACGCTTCCTTCTGCTCCACTACAGCAGGATCATAGTCTGTAACCGATATTCACGTACACATATTTACTCATTCTTTTACAAGGAACGTATATCAGCTGTTCAATGTTTACACCGAATTTTAACAGCTACGTATTACATTTCACCGATGACTACAATATAAAGAAAGCGACTAAAATACATCGTAAACAAATGAAACTTCTAAATAGACACTATTCATTCCCGCAATTATTTAATTTTAGGTATCCATCAAAATATACATCAGTGTTGACAACTTTCAAACATTGATAAGAAGGGAGGGTCATCACATATTTAGTGAACAATAAATACACACTAAATGCCACAAATCCACTCTTAATTATGAATTACCTATATGAACATCTTCTATGTGCCAAATTAAGTCCACTAAACTTGGAAATACAATGCCACAGCCATTATATGTACAGATGTTTGTCATGAAGACGGCCATGTCGTAAGGTGAATAACGCACTAGTCAAACGCGTGACTGCTATGTTTCCTAGTCGTCATTTCCGCATATTTTGTAGTTTATTTGGCGTCAATGTAAATAATATCAATCATCAAATTTAATTAAAAAATTATATGGTTTTTTAAGAAAAATAGCAAGCATTAACTAAGAACAATTCTGTGTTTTAAAAGGATTTCATACCTCTGTCACCGCGCAGGTCAATCAATAGTTGGCTGCGCCGATCGGAACTGGCGCAGTATGCGCGAACCGACCAATGAAAAAGCTTGATTTTCATTCTGTTTCACTTCACCACTCAGAAATTGAACATTCCAAAGGCCGGTCTCCTCCTTCTCGGTGTTCTTTGGTAAGTGTAGCAAAAATTAGTGAACAAACTAATCGTGAAAAAGTGTTGAAATCTCAAGACACAAGCAAATAGAAAGTGCTTTTTTATAAAAGAAAAGATTCCCCGTGGGTGTTAGTGCAAATATTTTTTGGTGATATTGTAAGTTGTCACATAGAACGATTATTAAATCCTTTGAAATTAATCGCTGAATCGGCCATTTTCCGTCGTCTTTCATTTATCTCATCGCAGGTGAAATACACTAGATCCCACTATTAAATGTAGTGCGTAGTGATCACAGATCGGTATTATTTAAAAAGTGTAGTTTATGTTCAATCCAGGTTTCTGTTACGTAGTCTCGTAAATTACGTAACGCTCTGCGGTCAAACTGTCAAGTATTCCCACGTCTAGATCTTAGTTTTCTTACCGCGAACATAGCTACTAGAGCTGCAGACAATATCAAACATTAATTTAGTACTCGTTTTGTTACAGTTGTCGCTCGCCGCACCCAAATAACCATAAAAATGCTGTCTGCTGCTAGATTGATCGCCCCTGCGGCCAGGTCTGCTGTAAGTATTGCTGGTTCTATTGAGTATCCGGAATATTTTTAAAACTTAGAATTACTTAGCAAAAATTCCATTCATAATTTCGAAAAGCTTAATTCATGTTTACGTACTATTCCATTTAAGCTTCAATTTTACCGGCGTTTATATCGATGGATATGAAATAACAATTACCGAAATATAAATTTTTACAAACCAGTTTTTACAGGTCGATACAAGGCCTCTTATATAATTACATAATCAGAAATTATTTATCATTATAGGACTGTTGATAACGATTTCTTTTTAGCAATTAAAGATGTTACCTAAAAATTGGTTACATTTAAGGAGATGTTGGTTTTTGGTTGTATAATCTTTTTTTAGAACCACACCTATTGTCAATGTCAAGATATGAACTTGGCCATTGAAGTCATTGACAGCATTGATGATATTGTTACAGATCTTCTGCAACACAGCTTTGGTGAGGCCACTGGCAGCAGTGCCCACGCACCCACAGATCATCCCTGCTGCCCCTGTTCAGCTCTCAGCTGTGCGCTCCTTCCAGACCACCTCGGTCACAAAGGACATTGACTCTGCTGCCAAATTCATTGGTGCTGGTGCAGCAACAGTGGGTGTAGCCGGTTCAGGTAAGCAGACATTACATATTAATATTTCACAGTGCATGTTCTGTCCATACTTATTTCATTAATCACCAATGAAAGGTCATTAAGACCTTTAAAAAACCATGTCTTTCATATTTATATTCCCAATTGTTATCGATTACAAATTGTTTCATTAAATTTATAATGGGAACTAGTGTTCCCATATGAATGTTGGCCAAACTTTTATGTAATGAAACTTATGATAGTTGCATAACTAGTATTGATTTTCTGTGAAGTAATGGAACAAGTGGTTTTTTAAAGTTTACCCTTACTCTTTTAATTTGCTTCAAGTTTTTGTCTTGTCTGCAAGAATTGGTATTGGTATGCTATTTGGATGTATGGTTATTGGATATGGATATTTTTTTTTACCTTCAAACCTGTATTCCCCAAAGAGGTAAGCAGAAGAGTGTAGTGTAGTCAAATATTTCACCTTTTATGTTCCACTGTGAAATATTGAATGGCCATTAATGGTGATTGTAAATCTAGATTATGATTTACTATTATGAAGTCAGTTAGTTAGAAAAACCTGATGGTACTTGACCTGGAGATTGAACTCAGGGACACAACTACACAATCTAATAGGCAGTCCAACATTTATACCGTGCCTGTAATAATGAAGATTCTCCTATGCTGTCTTGGGTTTTGCTTTGTCTCAAGTTATGTGCCTTGTCTGTTTGATGATTCCCTTCTTACTGCTATTTGCCTGTTCTTTCTTTCTAACATTTATTATATTTATATAGTGTATATTAACTACCAATGATTGTGAAAATTTAGTACATTTTGACTAAAGTATCCTATGTATATTAAAGTAATTACAATATGAAGATCATTAAGATGAGCTGCTTTTCATCATGTCATAAGAATGATTCATAGTCAGTAGCATCCATGATTATGAAATTATTAAAGAATAATTTAAGTATTCTAATCAATGTTTATATCTTTCCAGGTGCTGGTATCGGAACAGTGTTCGGTTCCTTGATCATCGGCTATGCCAGGAACCCCTCTCTTAAGCAACAGCTCTTCTCATATGCCATCCTGGGTTTTGCCTTGTCTGAGGCCATGGGACTTTTCTGTCTTATGATGGCCTTCTTACTGCTGTTCGCTTTCTAAGCTACTTACTTTTAAGAACACTACTACTGCCATCCTATATGAGGTTTCAGTGTATACTATCTAGAGTGGACGGCCATGGAATCGAATGCTTGGAAACCTCACCCTTATAGTGATGCAAGGACTGATGTGTGATGTGTTACACTTACCAGTGCATCAACAAGAATGCAATTTATTTAATTATGTAGTATAATAATGAAAATCTGCAAAATAAAATGTTGTATGTAACATTTAATTAAAGCTACAGTTATTCCTATTCCTGATCTATGTAGGCTGTTAATTCTGAATCATGTGTTAATCTCAGTGTAATGAAGTTGAAGCCGTTGATGATATATCTATAAGCCAGTACTGTCACATTTTTGCGTGTGAGTATGTATTGTCATCGACTTTGCACTTGTTACTGTTTGAGAATGTCAGCATTATTGTACATTTTTAGGGTGATTAAATGATACAAAACAATTTCATGGAGCGTTTTTTGAAACGTGGTTTCTATCTTTTTATTTATAACAATTTACTTTGCTTGATTAAACTAATAGTTGGGATTTTAAAATAAATTTTATTGCAATTTTTTATTGCCAGTAATAAAAAATTACTTTATTGAACTAAAATGGAAATTTAAATCTTGATTATTTAATATTTTAATAGTTAATTCTCATATTTTATATATTGATGGGATTGGATCATATTTGATAATTTTCGTAAAACAATATTACCATATTATTAAAGCACAAATTCGAATTGAAATAGTTGAGAATATTAGACACAGGTGTGACCTCTTTTCTTACAATTACACAAGTATTGAACATTATTACAAGCCGATCTTGAATTTTTTCATTGAAAGCACCTAACATCAATTTATAACTAACGTAATCCCGACGTCAACTCACAATAAGTTCTTGAAACTAAGTATGCGACCAAAAAATACAGCTGCAGAAACCGAACATTCATAAAGCGAAACCACCTTCTCGGACCCTGCGATTATCAACTTTAAGTTGAAAAACCCAATGAAACACTGGCATTACGCATATGCTACCTTACTAGTACTAGCTCCCAAATGCCGATGAAAATTACAGTAGTACCTATATGGTCAGATTTTTCAAATGGCAAAAGTGACAGTTTAACCTGGTTTTGGTGGTGTTTACAGGAAACGTACGTAGGTAGACATTTGACTACCAATTATACGTGTCCACAGAGTATGACGTAATAAATACAGAAACATCGGTCCTCTATTCCAATAAATTTACGATCACCAGTTTAATTTTAAAAGTCAAAGTTGGTCAAAATCTAGATTGATAATTCCTTAATGCATAGTAACGCGTGTAAAGTCTCAACCCATAGTTTTCCAGCCAGTCAGATTGCTCTAGTCTAAACCCTTCGCGTTTTAAGAGGAAACCCGTATCCAAAACGGACGATAAAAGGTGTTGAAGCAGACTATTGATTTAGGGGCAAGCCACAAGAGGGCGTAACAATATGACGTAAGTGTTAAGATTATTCTACAATACGAATAATACTATGACAATAGAATAAAAACTGAGCCACTGCTAGGATAGTGAATGCTTGCTTATTTTTTGAGGTCCGCGACCCTCATTGATTTTAATGAAAGAAATAATAGTGGCAACAACTCTTGGTCATTTCTGTAGGACTGGAAATGTTAAATATTAGTTGCGTATCTTGCTATATTACAACATAAATATATTTAGGCACATTTCCTCCAGGAATGGTTAGCTTGGGTTGGCACATTAAAATTGACCACCTGAAACTTTAGTTTCTGTAGTTTCACAGCGTATTATTATATAAAAAAGACAAGGCGATAACGTGTAACTCTTTGTAATCTGCAGCTAAAGAATGAATTATATAATAATAAAAAAGGGCAAATATTATCAACAAATTTATTGCAAATAGGTTTATCGGAAATAATTTAAGAGAACACTTCCGGTTATAAGACATGATTCACTGCTCACAGCTGTATAAAAATACATTTAACCCTTCTCGTTTTATTCACGGAAGTAAACACTTAAATTTTATTTTACAAAATTTCTAATATTACTCGCTAAACAGTTCCAGGCATTCTTAATGCATTGTTTTAGAATTTACATAATTTTGGATCAAATTAAATTCAAAATGAATACAAACAAAAATTATTTCGATTGTATCCAATTTGACGCAGGTAGCTCGCGATTTTAATAAACACTTAAGTTCTCAAAGAAATGTAAAACAATCATTCACACGCACATATAACTGACTCGTAAAAACATGTAAATATGCTTCCTTCTATATTTATATAAATGTCAGCATTTCTCTATTTGGTGTTACGTTATATTTATCACTAATTTTTATTCTAAACTTGTACATCTGTTAACTAACACATTAACATGTTTTATTATAATAATAATAGTTCATCCACACGTTCAAATTAAAACGATTCACACTAAAAGCAATTGGTTCACATAAAAACTAGGATTACACGCAAAACCAGATCGTAACGAAAATTACATAGGTATAAACAAATCGAAAATCCTCAAAACCTCTGGACTACAAAACCTTAGGCACCGTCGTCGTGTAACTCGTCTGGCAGTGTCCTACAGGATATATTATAATACATGATCTGATACCTGCTGCTCGCTTCTTATACCGAACATCTAGACGCACGGCAAGGTATCATCTTTGTAGTTAATAACTCAATTTTTAACTGTCCAAACTAAGAGATTTAGTTCCACATTTCTTACCCAGACTAAATCGATAATGACGTATATTTTTGAAACAGTATCAGATAATCAGATTCACCGCAACTGTGGTAAATTTTTGGACAAAAAATAAAACAAACAAACACATCAAACTATAAATCTTTTCAAAATGATGTCCCTAATTTTAGTTCTACTTAAAATATTTTTAAATAATATGATTATTGTATCAAGTGAAAGCTTATGAAATCTTATTACTTTTGCCAGGGCCAAATAATTTATGGGTATATTAACAAGTCAAGGACAATGAGGCTATTTTATACAAAGTAATGTCATTTAACGATACAATGACCTTTACTTTGATATTTAATGATCCTTGCCTCCTTATAAGGGTACGGACCCTTTCCTAACTACATACGATTTTTAATCATTTGAAGAATCTGTGTAATCCCATCTTATATGTTCTACTTTTATACAAAAAAAAAACATTAATGACAATAATGTCAAGTATTATTTACACTTCCTTGAGAAGAAATGTCATTGTATAAATATATTAAATTTGCAACATAATTTGTAACTCAAAAACACCACTTCATAACCGTGCTCACACAATATGAGTTCAGCAGTGAGAGACAAGTATAAATGAAATGTCATTTCTCACAAGTGAAAAACTTAAACAATGATTGTTGTAAATATCTTTACAATAATTTTCCTTAACCTACAGCAAAACAAAATAAGGCAATTCACTACATGTCTATCCAACAATTTCCAAATCGAAGACATCACACCAAGGTTGAGTTCACAGAAACTGACAAAGTGTACTTTAAGTCACATTAACATAATTATGGCTTTATATCTATGAGAGAAAATATAACGACCGTTAAATTATATATTAAATAACCATCTAATAAATATGAATACATATTCTGTTCACAGCACTAACAGAAAATATGCAAATATATATATTTAACCCTGTTTGAAACTTTAATACAAACTTTGTCACTTTTGATTTTATATAGCAACATGAACAAATAACTTCCTGTTCCACATGAATATTGTTGAAAATATGAAACAAATATTTTATATCAATAATAAGATTATAAAAAAAGGAAGTAAATTTTTTTAAGCTTGCAACACAGGCAAGTAAATATTTATAATATTTCAATCACATATTTTGAGATGGATTTTAGTAGAATGTGTCAGTGCTTAGGACCATTTTGAAATAGTATGGAATATACATACATATGTGCTCCATTTGCAATTGCAATTAATTCTAAGGTAACATGCTAAGTACTTGATAATGGGAGTTAAAGTATACTTCGGTGTGCAATAATGTAATGTTGTAAT
Source organism: Croniades pieria auraria (assembly GCA_018248815.1). Taxonomy (NCBI): domain Eukaryota; kingdom Metazoa; phylum Arthropoda; class Insecta; order Lepidoptera; family Hesperiidae; genus Croniades; species Croniades pieria. Next base: position 17,542 of record DWJK01000442.1, read on the forward strand.
CAAATTTTATGAGATCAACACTAATAGAATTTTGGTCCGAATGATGTTTCCATGAACTCTAGTCAAAATCTTAGCTTCCCTTACTTACTTTTTGGCTCGTCTAGTCCAGTTCAAACATCCGCAACTACCATCCAGTCACCACTTTATATTATTACCCTCTTGTACATACTAATTGATATTGTTTCTGTTAATAAATACAACTATCGTTATTAGATCGCTTCCGTTTCAAACTGATTTCCTTTCGTCACAATAATCGATCCATATGTTTCGTGCTGTTCTAATTTTAACACTTGATGCTTTTTGAGGACGAGTAAACTGTAGAATTTTTGTGCCACCTGTAAGGTTCATATTTTAAAATTAGGAATTATTATCTATTTATATTTTAAAATTAGGAATTATTATCTAAATTATATACAAAAAGTAAACTTTGTTAGTGAAATATTAAAGACTTGAATTTAAGCACACTAAGATCTGACAAATTGACTATATTAAAAACGCCATAATATTATTACAATGGTCGTTGTCTCAAAACAATCCATTTATATTCAGTTAAGATGACCCAAATGGTTGTGCCGAAGTAAAATTTTAACTTTACTAATAGTGATGACAAAATATATATATGATAACAGTTTTTAGTATATTTTGTACATTAAAAAAAACCTGGATGAATATTTGCAGAGGACAATATTAATTTTACATAAACCGTGATATATACCACTACAGGAATATCAGATACAATATCAGGTCGGTCAAGGTACCATACGACAACATTTGGTGGGGTAACAAATTATTAATTATCAGCCTCAGGCCGCGGCTGGACATAACCGGGGAGGGTTGTTTTTGCCTATAATCGAGTACAATAAATGGTCGTACCTGTTTCCTGTTGTTGTGCCGCGGCGCCAGGTCGCAGAAGGCGAGCGGCAGGCCGGCGGCCAGCTTGGGCCGCATGACGGCGAACAGCTGCGCGGCGCGGCGGTTGAGCACGCGCTCCTCGAACTGCTCGTCCGTCTCGCCCGCCTCGCGCGACCCCTCCTCGTTCTGGAACGATACACATGTATACAGCTTTATATTTTCTCCTTTTGTTCTATCAACCCTTTTATCATTTCACTCTTGGAATATATGTCTCCTCTCGTGACGAGATGGTTAAGGTCCGCCCCGCTGGCCAAAAGCCGGGTGCCAGACTTTGTTTTATAAATTCTAAGGTATGCATTCTGACTATATAGTACGGAGTGATCGTACGCCTCTTTCTTATATATATTTTATTTATTATTATTATCTATATACCTGTCTTATTCTATTTTACCTCTATCAGTTTACCTAGTAGTCAATATTTATTTATTCGTAATTAACATTAAAAGTCAAAGAAATAGATAAGAAAGTACACATTAGTATCAAAATTATTTATGGTATGTGAAATCCCCCGACGGTATGAAATGTGGTATAGTATGAATGCCGCATAATATAGACAATAACTACGTTTCTTACATTCTCAATGCTGAGCGGTAAATCGTAATCGTGCTGCGGACTCTGGTGCCCCTGGTGGTCGTCGTATCCTAGGTTTGTCATTTGCATTCCATTCTGTGTACAAAGTAAATAAAAATATTATAATCATGGCCAACCTTGAAAAAATTGTTTGTGAAATAATAAGTAGTAAATGTTCTTAGACGCTTGCGGCCACTTGTCGTCTGTGCGTTTGCTACTTCCTCCACTTAAAAAAATGTAAAACAAAAAATGTAATGCACTTATTCAGTCAGAGGTCATTAGAATCCATTCGTATTAACAAATTTTCACACTATTATACGTTTTCGTATATACAAATATAGGATGAATAGATGAGTTTACTAGACATACAGGTCGTCGAAATACGTAATGAAAGGCTAAACGTGGCGGCGACCTGGTAGTCGGCGCTGTCGAGCGGCATGGGCAGCGTGTCCATGGGCGCGGAGTGCAGGTCGTGGTGCGTGGGCGGCGGCGCGGGCGGCGGCGCGCGGCTCAGCAGCGGCCGCTCCGCGCCCAGCTGCGGCAGCATGGGCGGCGGCTCGGGCCCGTGCTGCAGCAGCGCGCCGTGCTGCAGCCCTGTCCGACCACACCTCACGTTAGCGAGCCTCGCAAAACTATCGTACCATATAAATAAATATATGTAGTATCATGGTTTGTAGAAAGGACACATTTCGCCGTGCTAAAAAATTATAGGAGAGCTGTATTAAGCTTTTTATTATATTTTGAAAACTAAAAGTTTCTCATTATTTTTTATAACATTACCCATATTTTACATGTTTGTCGTTAATAAAATAAAAAATATTATTTTGAAGGATATTGTACTCTCAATACTATAGATATTTGTCTATTACGACTCTCGTGTAATCGACGATTCCAAAATTATCAATATCCATCCACTTCTCAGTCCCATAATAATCAATTGCACATACCGATATAATCCTCACCTGACGGCGTCATTCCGCCGTGTTGCAGCCCCGCCGGCGTCAAGCCGCCGTGGTGCAGTCCGCCCGGCGTCATGCCGCCGTGTACTAGCCCCGCTGGTGTCATTCCTCCGTGTACTAGCCCAGCTGGTGTCATTCCACCGTGCGTTAAACCCGCCGGTGTCATGCCACCATGGTCCAGACCACCTGCAATACACGAGACAAATGACATGAAATTAGTTAAACGAGCCAATACATACATACATAATCAATTGGCAAATATTTCAAGCCGATCAGTGGATTTTACAATAACCATATGTAGGTACTGCTCTTGAGTTAACTCCTCTCTGTTAAGAAGAGGACCACATTCAGATGTCCCACATAGGGTCATATTTATATAAGTACTGGCGCTTCTGATAGAAAAAAAGAGCCTAAAATAAACATGTTTTCCAAAATAAGAGATGAATATTTATAACTGACGCCTGCTTTATATACATTTCACTCACATTGCAATTCTGCTTGAATAATCTGTATTACTGTTTAGTTATTCTCTTTCGTTTACCTGGAGTCATGCCACCGTGATGCAAGCCCGCAGGCGTGAGGCCGCCGTGCACCAGTCCTGCAGGAGTCATGGTGTCAAGCCCCAGACCGGGAGTCATACCGCCTGGAGTCATTCCTGTAATTAATACATAACTTATTAGTCAACTTTACATGTATTGTTTGTATCAAATATCAACTGCATGACAATACTAATCTTGCTATCGTTTTAATTTTTTTTTAATAATGATGTTACTATTGCTTTTTTAATACAAAGTAAAAACATTATAATGAGACTAATCTGGGTATTTCTTTTAATGGAGTATATGCATTCATGCAGGCCCTCTGTGTTAATCCACATCTAATGTTAAGTAGTACTAAAGTATGTCTTAAGATCAACACAGCTAGAATATCTCATGTTATGATTGCCTATCACTTGCTTCAACACCTGAAAAGAACAATATATGCACTCTTTCTTAAGGCAAGAAATAGTTGCCACCTTCATGTTTCTAATCATGAACCTGTATTAGATTATCTGCGAAAGGCTGCAGGCAGATGCTGGATGCGACAAGCCGAGGACAGGGCGCGATGGCGCTCATTGCGGGAGGCCTATGTCCAGCAGTGGACTGAGATAGGATGATAATGACGACATTTTAATTTACATTTAATTATTTTTTATTTTGACATTTAATGATATTGCACAGTTTATTAAAAGTATTCTGACTGTTTAAATATGGCTGAGTTTCCTTTGAGTTTCTCTCCTCAAGTAATACCTCATATTTTTAAGTACGAATCAAATAAATTACGTTCTATTGCTACTCAGTAGGAAAAATTTATTTACTCATACATATTTTTGGGAAACAGACCATGAAATTGTACTAAAACTAACACTATTTAAAACAGCTGGTTAAAAATAGTCATCGCCACACTGGCAACCCAGTATTTAAAATGCGCTTCTAAATTCAAACGTAGTTCTATAACGTGTCTAATTTGCAGGTAGCATCTAGGCGTGTTCGCGCCGTGCGCCCGCGGGCGGGCACCAGGTGGCGCGTGCGCCGCTCACATCGAAATGTTCCTAACGACTATTAGAGAGACACGCGAGCACAGCGCTAAGTGTACTGCTATAATACTTATTTGATTCTAACTAGTGCTTGGAATTCTTATTCTTTTCTTAAAATTCTTATTTTAGTAATAATACTGATAATTCCGACGATAATGTCGAAAAAGCACGCCGGGTTAGCAAGGATAGAGATATTTTACACTCCGGCCTACCCCGTAAGGGACTTAGCGTGAAGATATGCATATGGAATGATAATTTTCTTTTCGATAAATCGTCTACTTATTAAGTGTTCGGAATCTCGCAGCAATGGCATTCGGATTTTAATAGAACTCAACGAAATACACACTAGCGTCAGTACCATAAATATACCTACGATTCACAGTTGTGTTCCTTCTATTCCTATTAAAAACCTAAAGAATTAATGGTAACTGTTTTACATACAACAAATGTAGTGCAACGAACAAATATACATGTCAGTTGTTAACATATTAAAGTGTATTTTATTAGAGAAACATGCTAATGTAGCGAGATACGTTTATACGATGATTATATTCAGAGTGCTTTGGTAGTTTTTCTTTGATAATTTATCACGTATAATGCAGATACTGAACTCGTTTCGCTAATATTAAGGGTTTTATTATACACGTGGAATGAGCGAACTCGAACCGACTTAGTTAGTTCTTGGTTAGTTCTTGGTTAGTTCTTGGTTAGTTCTTGGTTAGTTCTTGGTTAGTTCTTGGTTAGTTCTTGGTTAGTTCTTG
>DWJK01000443.1:0-22304 GCA_018248815.1 Croniades pieria auraria
AATGTTTTCCTACTAGTAGTAGGTCATAGATTTATGCTTTTGTTGTTGAATTGTATGTTACTCGATAGTTAAAGACTTTGATACTTTTCTCAATTTTGATTTATATTAAATAATTTAAAAAATAAATCATGTTTTCCTTAAGTGAACGCCATTACCCCTGCTTACCCTAAGTCTCATGGAATAGGTGGTGAGCCTATTGCCATGCATGGGACACTAATTGATAATCAAATTTAGTTTAGAGCATTTATAATATTTATTTTTTGTTGTCGAAAAGAAACTTTCGTAAACTACAGCGGTATACCAACAAACATTTTGCCATAACTAAAATCCCCTTACTGGCCTTCCTTCGCACTCATAATACTTTCAGGATCTTCAACAGAACGCTCCGGTGTTCTCCTAACGCGACGTCATACGGTCCTTATACCCGTCATCCATCGTCCCTTCCGGCTTCGTAGACAGAACGGTTCGAGTTACCATAATTGTATCGAAATCGGTTTGGCTGACATAACTGCATCGAAACAGCAGACGATACATGTTTTAGGGCGGATTGTTGTGGATGTTACAAATGTTACAGAATTTCAATTGGTTAAGTTTTGAAACCTGACTGTGGCATAATGACTGATGTTGAATATTTCAAATCTATACTAATCTGAAATTTGTACTGAAGTAATAATGTTTATTATAAATTTACTTTCAAATCAATAAAACTGAACGTTACATCGTATTTCAAATATTATTAAAATTTAATGTCCACAAAGCTAGCATCGTGTTGTTGTGTAACGCTAGGCTGATGTAAATGTCACCATAAGAAGCTAGAAGAGAAAGTTCATCTAGAAAGCGAGAATTAAGAAAACACTAATCTATGATGTAAATTATAATATTAATGACACTTCTACCAACGCCGAAATCGACAGAGCTTGCGACGAATCGACGTCTTACATGTATGTATACCTACGACATTTGTGTATGCAAAGGATTTTGTGGGCGCGATTTTTATTGTTTTCCATAAAGTTTTGGATTGTACTTTACTTGAAAAGTGACTAATAAAATATTGCGTGGTATGGTGAGCAAGCGATTAAAAAGATATGTGTATAAAATTTTAATATATTAATAAGCAAATGTATCTTACGATATTAACACCTACTGCATGTTAAGTGTTAGTGATTGATATGTTTCTATAATAAGTGTGTAGGTTGCATACATACATTATCTTCTACAAGAATTCTACCTTGTAACACTCCGCAAATAGAGATCAGCATTTCGAAGGCTCTTTTTTGGATCGAAACCTGTGTCAATGATAATATTTATCATGAATACAGCTTAATTATATAGAAAGTAGGGAGTTTTTTAGCACTATTATGTATTTAAATATAAAAATATATTTTGATTTACATAAAAGAGTTCATAGCTTTGATTATACGTCAATTGAAGTAAACAAATCCTCTATCATTTTGTGAACGGTGCAATTGTATAGCTCCAAAAAAACTGTCTTGAAATACCCACGAAATTTGTTTTGAACAAGCAAGTGGGATAGATCAATTAAAATCAGCCGAGTTGGTTACGTTTTATCAATTTCGTTAAAAGGATAAATGGATAAAATTGACTCCTATCTCATGTTCTTCGATCTATCGAATTAAACGGATTAAGCTGAATTCCATGTTCCATTTTCGAAACCACTAGCAGTAAACCCACTACCAATAAAGGATCGCCATTGTGTACATGCGTACGGGTCATTCGTTTTGAAAACATTTCATGAAATTTATGTGTTATCAATTTAATGTACATAGTATAACATAGGGTAATATTATGCCTGTATTTCCCCGACAGGATATACAGAGGAGTGTTCTACACTCTTACAATTCAATTATGTTGTATTTCCCACTATGGCATAGGCCGTGAGCCTGTTCCAATACACTGCGGAGAAATCCAAACTTCCAGCTAAATACTACTAGAAATTTCATGCACATTTAGGTAGTGTTGAAAAATAGATTAAGAAAATAACGTTATGAATTTTCAGTTAAAGGATTGTGTTAAAATTATTTAAATCTAGTCGTAAAGCGCTCGATTTCTTCAGTTGATTGGCAAGCTCACTGGGAGTCGATGGAAGAGAGATTAACCACAATTAGGGCTAAACGAACTCGAAGTACTAAGAAATGTCGAGATAACTCTGAATCGTTATTGACAACATTTTTCAACGATACACGGTCTGCACTTCCATAAATGCATCGCTATTATGCAGTCCCTGCCTACTATGGTAACTAGCAACGAGTCTAATTATCTAAGTGCTATGGGACCAGTATACACCAAGATGGAAATAAAATGGCGCCGCTAATGCACCCTGAACACAAATAACAGCAGTGATTAAAATCGTTCTTAAGCTTTCATTTTCCATTTTTGCAACGTTCAAAAATGATCCTAAGACATTAGTATGCTTTATGAAGTGCATAATTCAGCTAAATAAATCATGAAACCGGGTTGGAATCCGCTCAAAAGCCGGTTGTAGTTAATTGGAAAACACAATATGAAATTAAACTGACGTCAAGTCCACAACAATTTTTTATGTTCGCGTATGTAGGTTGGAGTGCCGTGTGCACATCTTGGATCTACAAGTCCGGCTTTCGGCCTACGGTTTGCTCGAAGAAAAACATTACGTCACCTACCACCGCGACCATTTTATGTAGTAAATTGACCATTTTATTAAGCGACCATTTTACATAGTAAACAAAAATCGAGTTGGCTTCGAAAATGCCATAAAATAATATATTACGCGATTTTAATAGACCTTTAAAGTGTGTTAGTTTTTTAATAGATGCATTTATATACATATATGTATGTATGGTACTTTATGTAAGTGTGAGAAAGTTCCGAAATTTAAACGGAATTTTATCGAGACCTATTAGATTATTATTTCACTTGAAGTATGAAAGTTGTCTATGAGATACAGTTAAAGATATTTAAAATATAAGGACCCAAAGAAGGCGACATAATGTGTAAGATTAGAGAATTGGTTCCTTGAGTAAGTTAATTTAGTTTTATTCTGTATTTCATGTATTATATATATATATATATATTTTAGCGCGCGACGGAGACGACAATTTTTCTAGCTTAGATGTCTACAAATACAGACGAGGTGTAAAAAAATTAAACATTAATAACAAAATTACTGAATCGGAAGGACGTCAGTCCATTGAAAACACACCTAACATTGTTATCGAAGTAGATAAAGAACAACGACAGAAAACTTATGCAATTCTTCAAGAATCAAGACCTGATTTCACGAACAGCAAATTGCGATATATATTGTTGATATATTCCAACCCCTCATGGACCGTTTTTACGCTTTTCACACTATTTCTAGTTTACATATTAGAGACATGTCTGTATACATTTTGGGAGAAAAATGAAAGATCATTTTTCCTTATTGTTGTTTCGATTTGCGTAACTTTTGTCTTCACGCTCGACGTTATAAACCTCGTTGGGTTGAAATTTTTCAAAAAATGGCGTAACACGCTGAATTTAGTCGAACCTGGTACTAAAAAAGTGATACTCGATATAGTCTTGGCTGTACCATATTCTGTACTGTTTTTGATTAAATTGGACATGACGTTCGATATTCATGTTGTAGCACCAATAATGGCAACAATCCGTGTATACAGAATCATAGGATATTGTTATAATAGATCATCTCAAGCCGGTACGAATCAATGGACAATATTTTTGGCGCAATACTTGATTCTTCTGCTCTTATGTGTGCATACATGGACTTGTATATGGTTTCTTTTCTCTTATCGGGGTTTTCATATACAAAAAATTTATTCATCTTGGTCAGCTGGAGTCACTCATTTACCCACGGAGACGACATTTGGTTGGTATTTGGTTTGTGTCTACTGGTCTATTATGTTCTTCACAACGAACGCCTTGGGAGATCTTTATCCTGTTACAACACCTGAGCGTATTGTGGCTACATTAGCTATTCTATTAGGGTTTTTTCTCACCACTATCGTGTTCGTCGGGTCATTAACGTCACAATTTATTACGATCACAACTCGACAAGCAAAATATGTAACGCAGTTGAAGAAAATACGGAATCACCTCCAATTAATAAACATGGACCCTGATACAACTAAAAGAATTATAGGGTATGTAAATAAAAGGAACATTTTTTTTTATTGATCTTGCAGAATATTATTGTAAGCCCTATTTTTCGTTTCACCAAGGTATTATCAAGATCTCTGGTATCAAAAGTCTGGAGTTTTTAAGCCGAAGTTGATGAAACTATTGCCGTATCCTCTCCAAATGGAAATATGTTACGATTTAAACGCTGTACCGCTCTACAGTTCCTTGATATTCAGAAAGCTTCCGAACGCATTTCTAAGAAGACTGTCAACGACTATGAGCCACCAGTTTTATCTTCCTGGTGACGTCATCTACAACCATAACCAAAACAAGACAATAATGGTTATGATATTCTTGTGTATAAATTTTGATTATTTACTTATGTAAACATCTTTGTAATTGATAGGATGCTTACCAGGTAACGTACATAGCATATCTTCTTAATAAAATTATGCAACATATATGTATGTAGGATTATGTACATACTTAGAAAACAAATATTCGTACTTGCTAAGTCTCATTTAAAACATACTAAACCTTGCTTTTTTCACTTGTATGGCTTAATATTTGCTTTCATATTAGTTTTTAAACAATGTTAGGTCCATTGACAGTAGAATTCTTGATTTCTTGTATATACATCAATATATTGTACAGGCCAAGCGTTACTTTATATGTAAATAATTATATTTTGAACATTTGCAGCGAAACGGACGTTAAGGAAACAAAAGAACAAATATGTAAAAAGTGACATTTAGATCACCATTTTAATTATGCATCACATTTTCAATATCACGATTTATATTATCGCCTCAATTTCACAAAAATGACTATTGCAGATTTGCGTCACAAGTGGCGTCGTGGAATTTCTGTCTGACGAGGATGACGAAAGTCCAATGATTTCATTCGCAAAAGGGACATGTTTTGGCGAGATAGCACTATTCTATAATATACCAGGTATCGATCACGCCTCGAATGTTCCTAAATCTATTTTTATTCGTGTGAAGTAATACAAGAATACAATATCCATTTACAGCTAGGTGTACAGTTAAAGCCGCGACTTATGTTGAATGTCAAGTATTACACAAAACGGACTTCGTAAAATTAATGATCACATATCCAAACTTAGTTTCAATGATAAGGAATGAAATCCAGCAGAGAATGAACCGTAGTCATAGTCGAAAACAAAGTAGTGCCAATAGCAGTCATTTGTCTCTCAACATCTTTGTCTCAAAAGACCGAAAAAAGAGCAGTATAAAATGCCTGAAAGACAAATTACGTTATCGTCAAGGTAATCGACATATTTTTTACACGTCGTAGTTCAAAATGCGCTCAGTTTTTCATATTATTCTATAAGACATGGGTTATACCGCAAAGACAAGAACATGTTGCTATAAAGCGGATTTACAGACATACAGGTTGGTCGATAACCCGTCTTCCAACTGTATTTAATGTGCCTTTAAGGTCTCCATTGAGGTTCAACAAGTTTTACTGTTAATTTTTGCTGTAGGGACTATAGAACCATGTCTACGTTAAAAGCGTCTTGATTGATATTTTATTGCCATCATTGACTTTCCTTTAATTCTTCGGAATGCTTCAATAATCTTGTCGATTTTCCAGGTCACACTGAAGTAGATAATCTGACTAAGGATGACGTACTCGACGAAAGTTGTTTAGATCTTTATATCGTATCGGAACACGTTAAGGTGAGAACGGCTCAATTCACGTGTCTCTACCCAACATTTCCTTGGATATTAGAGTATAACTGCTACCTTGTTATGTACTGGGAGCTATATATGCTCTTAATAGTTTTCTACATATGCATATTCTACCCATATTTCGTCGGTATCAACCGGAAGTTTCCAAGTGGATTCATATTTTACATTGAAGTCGTTATATTGATTTCACTTATCCTGAACGTACTTATATCCATGGTGACGGCTGTGAAGACTAAGAAGAAATATATAAACAAAGTTTGGGATATATTAAGCTACCGTATGAACACTCTAGGTTTTTATCTGGATGTTGTCGCTCTCGTTCCTTTTGAATACATTGTTGCGATCCACAAAACTACTTTATATCGCGACAATTATAGGGAGCATTTATTTTACTTATGCAAATGCGTAAAGCTTTGTCTTATTTGGCGATTATCGAGTTTTTTTGAAAAATTGGAGAGGAAGTTGTTAACAAATACGATTGTTATGAAGGTAAATCTAACACCATTTCATTAATTAACATATGTGCAATGTTATGAGGACGTATAACATATTTTCTTGCCTGAGATATGTAATTTGTAAGGGTACGTGGTTGTAATTTTAGGTTGCAAAATATTGTACTTACATAATATTGCTCTGTTACTGGAGTGGTGTGATTTTATATATGGAATCCTGTTTTGTGAATCGATGTTCAGAATATTCCTGGTTTGCGAGAGCATTAAGTTGGGAGGTCGAGAGACGTGATTCAGCCACGACGAAGTAAGATTACTCATAACCTGTTTATCATTACAGTACTGTCGTGTATTTTTCTTCATTTGAATTTGTCACCTTCTTTCTGAGTAGTACCTACTATTAATAGGATAATTTATTTTGCTAACTACAAAAATATTTTACAAATTACTTGCAGAACAAAACACCCTATAATCTCAGCGGTTTATTTTGCTACTACCTTACTGCTCTCAGTTGGTTACGGCGACTTTCTGCCTGGCGATGAATTGGATATGGGTTTTGTGGCTTTTCTAAGTCTTTATGGTGTATTATTAACAGGCTATTGTGTGTCTGAGTTCTCTGCAGTCGTTACACATTGGTCGAGGTAAATATTATAGTTGGATTTATTTAAACGTAACCTTAAAACTTTTCATTCTTGCCAAGTAAGATTACATTAAAGTGTTTGTACTCTCAGGAAATATACGTAGAAATACTAAAACACTACACTGTGCTTGGATTGCAGGACAAAAACCGCCTTTTTAGAAGTCATCATGACCATCGACAAGTTCATGAACGAAAATAATATGCACCGCGCTATTAAGTCAAGAATCATGGCGTTCTATGAACTGCAATGGCAATATAACTCGGTGATTACCTTAGTATTTTTACTTTAATACCATTAATTATGTTTTCACTACTCATCAGAGGCTTGGTGCCTATAAGGTATATGCAACCACGAGTTAGATGCGTTTTATTTAGATGCCTCTGGAACAACATGAATGTGAAATCTTTATGTTATGTACGTAATAAAGATATTTCATGCCGTGCTAATACCTACGGAATCAAGTGACATACAACTGCCTCTTTTGGATAAAACCTGGAAGACTTTAAAATAAACTGTTTTTAAAATTTATGCACTTTTATACAAATTATTCACATACGTCTAATTACTGGAAACCCATGTTTACAATGAAAATAGCGTACATAATTCGTATCTGCATTCAATAAACTCGCAAAAAACTTTGGCTAAAGTCGGCATGAAAAAAATACCAACAGCATCTGTCTAAACTTGTAGAATTATATTGTAAAAGAAAGTACTTTGTAACTGTGAAATTAATTATACATACCTATGTGTTCTTTATGTTTTAGGGTGTAGAATTAACGGATGAAAGTTGGCTAAATAAAACAGTAATACCGTTAGACTTGCGCAAAAAAGTTCTTCACCAAGCTAGATTCAAGACGCTAACGTCGATAAAATTTTTCCAAGTTAAAAACAAGGCCTATATTCACACCCTTACTGAAAGTACGTTTAGTGTTCTCCAAATAATCTCATGGGTATATCATAAACACAAATAAATTCAGTTGCCAATTGTCTACCAATCAATATCATTGTCGAAATTGCTCATAAAATAAATGGACATATTGTTATTCTGACATCATTATAAGTTCGTCATTTGATTCCGTCATTTCTAATTTAGGTAATACATGTGTTAAGAAACTTAAATGCCTTATTCTCTTAGGTATATAAAAATCAAATAAGAAAGGGATTTTAGATATTTTGGGCACTAAAACGAATATGGCAGTGGTTTCTTCCTTTTTATGCATTAATACTTTTCTAAATTACTCATTTGCAAACGCATTCTAGGAGAGAATTCTTGTAACCAATTATTGTTCTTGGTGACTTGTCCAGTATAACACAAAAGGTTGGAAGTTATGATCACATACTAATTTAATATTAGCAAAAATGCCTGTTTAAATGTGCTTGCAGTGGCAACGGACATCATACTTCCACCTGGTGAAATAGTTTATTATGGCGGTACAATTACCAGGGAATTGTATATTATCGAGAGTGGCTACTGTTTGGTAACCTCGCAGGAACTGCGAGAGATGAAAAGCGAGCGGGTCATAGGCCCTGGGAACCACTTGGGTTTGGTGGTGATGTTATACGGCGTCCCAGCTGTGAACACTGTAGTAACTTTGACGCATTGCAAAGTAAATGCAATATTTAGTTATTGTCATCGTCTATTGTTATCATTTGATAAATGGACTTATATTTTCATTGGTTTCTCGATAACACTAATATTTTAATAACAAAATCATAATGATGCGAATTAAACTTGACGTATTTCGTCTGCAATATCTTTTTGCGTTCAGTTTAAATGTTTATTTAAAACTAAAGCTAAAAGTGGATAATAGACAAATTCGTTTGTTTGTTTATTTGTAATATTACTGTTATTTTCTTTATTTATTAAATTATCCAAATCAACTAATATTAAATATACATGATCTGATTTGTATAATATTTTCAGTTGATAAGCATAGGTCATGCAGCATACAACTCAGCTTTAAACTTATTTCCTGAAATGCGAGAGCACGAAGGATTACTTTCACCAGAAGAACTCCAAATCATAGAACATCAAGCCAAATCACGAAACACTGACTCCTATTTAGAAAATTACAATTTATACGCAGGGAAAAATCAGAAAGTGAAAATAAACAATATACTGCAAGCGTTTTGGGATGGTTTGTTTGACAAAGACGGGTTATATCCGGAAATATGGCAAACTGCATTTTTTCAATATTTTGCTTTCCACTTTCCACCGACGAATCATTCGGATAACTTATGTGGTGAATTCACCACAACTCCCCACAGCACTATTTATCTATTTCATAATATTTGCACTTGGCTAGTGTTATATATATTACACGTTAATAGTTATAAATTTAGCTGATTATGTTCTTCCGCGAGGTTTTAAAAGACTATAATCGTTCTCCTATGGATGATCAATACAAGAAAATTATCACTAGTTTTCCATAAAATAAGTCATAAGAATGTCCTGCGTCGAAAATGTGAACTTACTGATTTATATTGTTATCAATATTGCAGATTCATTTATAAATGTATACCAGTATTACAAAATTAGAACAGAGAGTTATTTTCAATCGTATCAAACGTTTAATATCCTTAACAATATCGCACCTTACCTCCTAATACCAATTGTGATTAAGCCTGACGGTGTATTTCTCAACACTTGGGCCATATTACGAGTGTGTTGTGCTTATCTTCTGTGTTTACTGATTCCTGTAAGTGTAATGATCATGGATGTAGCTATTTAACAACTCAATCATCGTCATGGACGAATAGAAATACTAGGCTTTGATATTGATAAAAGATTTAATAGAAAATATGTACGTTATGAGTAGTACTGGTATAACATAATTATAATGTAATAAATATGTGCAAAATGACCAAAAACTTTGAACACATACATACACGTATAATTCTAAAAACTGTCTTCAAACTAAATGAATGCAAATAATCGCGACAATAAGAGAGAGAAAGAGTCCCGTAATAAACTGACGTTCCTGAAAACGTTCTTCTGAAATTATGTCTAATAAATCCTACGATAAGCTCAATAAAATTTTACATTCTATTGTAACATCCTTTATCATTTATAAAAATTATCACTAGGTCAGTTATAGCATCTAGTAGATAAAATAATGGATCACTTGGTTAAAGATCGTCGTATCGCTGGCACCCGCGTGTGGTTCGTTCAACATGGCCTTGGTGGTGCTCGAAACAATATGTTATGTTGACATATACTTGATGTTCCATGTTGCGTACTACGGGCCCAAAAACCAACTTATTTACCATCCATATCAAACTGCCAAAAATTATATAAAGGTGAGAGACAACAATATTTTAGAAATATTAATTGCTTATAATTCTATGAAAATTAGATAGTTTTTTGTACTATCCTGTCTCCAACACGTCGGGACTGATGTGTTATGTTTTACCGTTCGGTCTATTTTCTTTCCGCTAATTATTCAGAATGTATAAACTGTAGTTTGGCATTAAAATATTTAATTTTGCTTAAATCAAATGCGAGCATCAAATGATTTCGAGTCACCTACATCATCTTGTAATTCCTGCAGCCCCATGTTCATATATCCCTGCTGTACTTCCAAGTGCTGGAGTCCCTAACGATTGCAAGATAGCGAAATTATCGATATCACATTTTTTTATTGCAGAAAGGTTTCGCTTTAGACTTCCTCACTTGTTTTCCATGGTATGCCATATGGGGACTGTTTGTGTCAAGACATAATGAGTCTCATACTTCTGCGGATCATCTTAACAATCATCATATATACCATTGCATCATGAGAATGGTCAATATTCTTCAGATTTACAGACTTTATGCCGTATTTTGGGCTGAATCTATAAGGGCCTTGAAAAGGGTAAGATTTTCTTATTGCAAATTTTTAAGCCAAGAGTGTACAGAGCAGTTCCATTGCAAGTACAAAACTTTTGGCAATTTGGTTGAATCTTGTACAACGTATGAAATCCAGTCAAAAGCGTTGTTAAATGACTGAAATGATGGTATCATTCACAAATAGAGATTGAGAAGCAAATTGGGCATAGTGGAGTAATATCAAATTATCTATACTATTATGAACATAAAATTATAGTTGAGAGTACTATAAAAATAATAAAGCTGATTCAATTAAGTACGCAGTCATCTATGTCCACATTATGTTCAGATGGACGGTAGTTCGCTACCATCCATCTTTACATTCAGCTGGCAAGATTCTAACAATTGAATACATTGTAACATAACTCAGGTGTGTTATGAACCATAAAGAAATTTAAGAGATAAGATGGAACAAAAGCCATGACATAATTGTGTGGCCAGAGGAAAAGGATGATTATTGTTATAAGTGTTTTAAAACTACAACGACCTTAATCTGATGCACGCAATGTAATAATAAATCTCAATTTACTATTAAAAAATCCATTTGAAAAATGTTACGGAATTGTGGTTTATCTCCGTATTGATTTAAATAATGGAAAAATTACAAAAGTAATTCTTCCTAATGACCACAAATTCAAACTGATGTAATCGTACCGTAGTTTGATACGCAGAACACTAGTTGTAAATTAGAAAGGTTTATTACAAAAAAAAATTTAAAAGCACAATGCCTTGCATCTTAAGGTCTGAGTAATTCGCGTCATATTATGTCACAAATAAAGTGTATTTAATTATCGTTATTTTTAAACCATATAGGTACTAATCCTGCCCTCTCTCCCAGACAAATCCCATCTGTTTCATATAATACGAATGAAATAATTAATTCTGTATCTATTTTCAGGCCTATCTTATGAGTGTTGTCCAGTTTATGCTACTCACTATTTTCTTCTTGAATCTTTATACGTCAATACTTATTGCTTTGTCCTGCACGTATGTAATAGCTGCAGACGAACAGGAATTTGTGCAGAAAATAGACATGCTGTCTTCGAAAGTTCCCATGATGAAATCTGTCTACAATCCAGCTGGAAACATGGTCTGCAAACTGGGTAAGATTGAGAATTTTATAATAAATTCATCATCCTGAAGAATTTTACATTAATTCAGTCTTTTCTAAAAATGTACATAAGAAGCGTATAACAGATTTAATAAATTTATCCCGCGTGTCAAATGCTAAAGATTAGATGATATTCTTAGGTTTCTTGAGTCATACAACGCTATGCTAAAAGCGAAAATCTATTTATACGTTTTGATCTTCGCCTGGTGGATTTTCATTTAATACTAAAAACGCTTAGGACGCGACTCAAATAAATAGACATAAATTGTACGAAATAGAAATAGTTTTAGTAATGACCAAATCATTTCTATATTTCTGTTTAAACCAGTTGGACAGAAATATATTAATTGTCAACAATATAGTTGTGTCAAGGAAAATAATAACGATACATAAATACTTTTCTATGACATTTAGTATCATCTCCTGTCCTCCATATAAGTACCTATATGTTCGCTTTATTTCAGGTTCTTGGATCGACGAAGCCAACATTCGTAAGGATACTGATCTTAGCTCGGTGAAGGTGTATCTGCTGGCGTATTATTGGTCAGCCTTGAGTTTTAGTGGCGCTGGTTTTGGCGATGTCACTGCCCAAGACACCACCCACATGATCCTCTCTATCTGCATCAACATACATGGCGTTTTGTTCTTCGGGTGGGCAGATTTTATGGCGTAACCCATAAATTAAACGTCCCCAAAATTGGC
Organism: Croniades pieria auraria; assembly: GCA_018248815.1. Taxonomy (NCBI): domain Eukaryota; kingdom Metazoa; phylum Arthropoda; class Insecta; order Lepidoptera; family Hesperiidae; genus Croniades; species Croniades pieria. Next base: position 12,603 of record DWJK01000443.1, read on the forward strand.
AATCGTTGTCTGTGTAACATTTTCAAATTTAAATTACTTGATATCGCATCATTGTTAACAAGTAGTTGTTATTTCCCTATATGTTAAAACCTGCAGGCACTCCCGCAGCAGCCTCGCATCAACTCACGGTTTTATATTTGGTTTATTAATTATATACTCTTCAAAAAGTATTATAAAACTCTTCAATTAAATTTTCATCGCATCCAATTCATACATTAAGTTCAATTGTAGTTTATAATTAGCTGCAACTCCTTGATATATCTGATGATCCCGCATCTTTTTCACATGAAGAGCCTGGTGTATATTCAACCACCATGGTTCATTACGAATAGGTGAAAATACAATTTAGTGACTAACTCATCCGTCGGGTGTTGGTAATATACCTTTAAAGTTTCCAACGAGATTTATTGCTTTTTACCTAATGAGAACAACCGGAGCCGATTACTAAACGTGACACCGAAGCACGGAAACGGCCGAGAAAATTTGGTAATTAATTTTCATACATCCAGATGACGACTACGCCTGGCGTCCCTTAACTGTGTCATTGACAATTTACAACGATTCTTACCTTAAGGATTTATTTATAAGATTTTAAGCGTTAGACTGCCTCATTGGTCGAGTAATCGCAAGTGCGACTACCGATAGAGAGGTCCAGTGGAAGTTTGTAAAAATATATATGTATAACCCCTTACATTTAATGGTCTTTCAGATACGTTTATGCACGGATAGCTTCACTCAAAGCAATGGCAGATCAAGTAGCTACAAAATTTCAGGAGAATTTGAAACATATAGATATGTTTCTTAACAGGGAAAAGGTACCATTTTTGCTGAAAAAAACGGTAATTGAATATTGGAAATATCAATGGAAACGAACGGGCGGATGGTCGGTAAGAAAAAATGTGACATTATTTACCCGATAAAACATATCTAAATATTTACCTATTTACGTTTAATGTACGAATAGCTTGCACAGAAGTCTATGGACATTGCGTGATAATTTTCAATACAAACACTTTTAACGTCCCATTGCCAAGCGTGGATCTCTCCTGCGACTTTGGAGGCGTTGAACACACTCCACTCTGCTGTAGCCGTTTGGGGAAAACAATTCGTTCCTAACACATCCTGTACATTGTGTAATGACCACAGATGCATTGTTACTTAATAAATGAATCTAACTACTTTGTTATATTCTGATTAAGAAACATAGAAATAAACATATCTTGAAGACCACACCATTTATTTATTCGTTGGAGATTTTTTGACGTAACTGTATCTATTTTTAGCACCAAAAAATATTGGGAAAACTGCACGCTAACTTGAACGAAGATGCCGTCTTATACATGTATGAAAAAACGCTGCGAGAAATACCACTGTTTGAAGACGTTGAGTACTCGTTTTTCAGAGCTTTCGCGAAGAAGTTGAAAGAACAGTATTTTCAAAAAGGCTATGTTGTTATGAGATCAAATGAAGTTCTAAGTAACATGTATATAATTTACCGTGGTAAAGTAAGTAAATAAACGTTCCATGTATCAATTAGTTTTATGTTGTAGTACCTGTATTATTGTTTATTATTTTTAATCCCCACTGAACTATTTTACTTTTGATGGTTTATATCTTACCAAAGTTACACATTAAATGTTCTTTTATTTTCTTTGTAACAATAATTAATCTGAAGGTGAGAGAACAGTAGAACAATAGAGGGCTAAATCTATTAGACTGAAGTAGAGCATACAAATATTCAAACAGCATAATATTAGTTCACGCTGCTGGTTTGAGGTAATACTTGTATGATGTTCACACTGTTCTAATTGTCGTATAAGTGAACGTAACGTAATTATTGAATAAATAAATAATTGCTTACATTAAAAATTAATCGAAATCTTTTTACAGGTAGATATTATTACGGACAGCAACGAAGTGGAAACGTGTATGGGTCCTGGTGGTATTTTTGGAAATATTCGAGGTGCAAATAAATATCGAACGCAGTCTAATGTTCTGGCATCACGGAATATAGATTTGCTTTGCATAGAAGGCTTTGAATTTTATACATTACTCAAGGTATTTGTACTATAGAATCTGGATTGTAAAATAATCATGATGAAAAAAGCTGCACACATTGCTCTATGGACAAGCGATTATTGGAAGTTAGTCGATATGCATCATATTGAAGTAAATGATTTCGTAACTTCACGCCTGTATTCCCTGAAGAGGTAGACAGAGGAGTGTAGTAGACTCCCACGTTTCACCAGTTACGTTTACGTCCCATGGAATAGGTGGTGAGTTTATTGCCATACACCGGGCACAGATCCAGACTCCGAGCTACTACTAGAAATTCTAAATTTAAAAAATCCAATAGTACTCGAGTCGCGATTCGAACCCAGGACCTCTCGATCGGCAATCGCACTTGCAACCACTCGACCAACGAGGCAGTGTAAATGATTTCGATGATTAAAAAGTAATAATGGTAACAACGTTTTAAAAATGAAAATGAAAAATGAAGATGTTATTGATAGCGCGACATCCTTAAACCAGATGATTACCTAAGGCATGGTACAGCGCTTAACTATAGAACCTTAACGTATTTAATACTTTTAATTAAAACATCGATTATTGATAAGTACCTTACTAATGACATGACTGAAAATGAAAATGCAACGCGTAAATACGGCAATATGAGTTCCCATAAACATTTGGAGAAGTTGGTGGATAAATAAGTAGACGTAAATTTTCCTTTTAACATTTTCGTTGCTGTTGTTTTCAGAGTTATCCATCTGTTTTAAGAAAGGTACGGTACTCTGTTGATTCGGCACCAAAAGACTATGTTCTACCAACTGTTATGTCAGAAACTGCTAGTATGGAGGTAAGAATGCAGAATTTGAATTGAGTAACTCATTTACATGCTAGATACCTATGGTCCTTAAGAGATATGATTAGAATTTTAAACGAAAAGTCATTAATAATTAATTTACATGGTAAAGCTAAAATGAAGTACGCTAAAAGTGTATCTATAATAATAAGGGTACGAGTATAATTTTCTGTTTCTTTGTAGCTAGAACCTTATCCAAATACGTATGAAACTGGCGAGGAGGAAGAAGCTATTAGTCAAAACATATTTTTGGACGTAAGCTTTCACTTTATACACATCTTATTATTCTTAGTGCAACATCACACCTGTAATCCCCGAAGGGGAAGATAGAGAAGTGAATGAGTGGAGTAAGTGGGAGGAGGAGTGAATACGTGGTGAGCCTATTGCCATACACCGGCACAGATCCAAACTTCGAGCTATTTGGCACTTTTTAATACTATAAAGATAAATATATTTAGCGGCGATTCAAAAGATGAGGTTACGCGACCCTTTGTGATGATAAAACTCTTAAAGACACTGAAATCCTAGCCACGTGCCTACCAAAATAGTTGAATTACTAAACGTCATTAGAACTTCAATTGAAATACAACGACATCTTCTATTCCCTACATTTAGGCTTTGCTATATGACTATATATACGTGTTATTATATTATCTGTGTCTTAATACGAATATGCTCCAATATTGCTCTAATATATTACATATGTGCTCTGTTACAGAGAAATGTAATAAATTTATCTCATAACGTATTAATGGAAACATGAGTTTTGAAATAACTGATTATTTTAGTAAATATTATTACTATTACAGTGTAATTGCATACTCAAATATTGACATTACAGAGTCCAGAGAAAAGCTTAAGTGAATCTCACGGCTCCAAGTCAATAACTTCAGGTAGCAATGCCGACTACATTTCAGCAATATTGTTATGCTTCCTACCTCATAGGTGGTTCCGGAGTAGCGTCATTCCCGATTGCATATGGGTAACTTTTATAGGTATGAATTAATAAATATTAACGTAAGGTGGGAATATGATAAAAATTGTATCTATCGTTTCATCATCGTCATCGCTAGTAACTTTTCGTATATCGTCACTCCACCTAACTGTATCCAACGTTTAGCCAATAATATTGAATTTAGTAATGTGTCAATTGATTATTATTGATCAATGTTTTTTAAAAATGAACGCTTTATTAATTTTAGTAAATTTTTAAGTATTAAAGATAGAATATGGCATTCTACGTGTCATTAGATGGTTGGTGGTAGGTATTTGTGTCATCTCTATGCTTAAAGTATACCTGTTATTTTTCAGATTACTTGATAATGTTTGTGTCATACGCTGACTTCACGATTCTGGTATATCAAATGGCTTTTTTATCAAACCCCTATTTTTTTTATATTTGTGTTGTGTTCGATGTATTTTTTCTTTACAAGAGTTTCCTCGATATTCATACTGGGTATATGAATCGATATGGGGACTATGTTTTAAATCCGAGAAAAGTAAGAAAAATGTGAGTCTATTAATATTAATTTTTATGAATGGACATTATTTTGACAAGTTTATAATTTCTTAAACTCAAACATGTCTTTCGCCGATTATTTATACATATATATAATAATATTGTAACGGATCGTCTGTACATAGCAAATATATTTAAAAATTCATAATAGGGTGTCTTTATATACGCAAGAAAAACCAAAACAATGTTTTTTCATTTTGTCTTTTTGTGCACGCTAATCTCAAAAAAGGCTTATCCGACTGGAACGCAGATTTCTGGATTACATTGCGATGGGCTTCGCTTAACATTTACTGTTTTATTCATTTAAATCGGGTAACAAATAAAGAGGCGCTGTCAATTTATTTTTTCAAAACTTACGAAATCTACGCGTATGAAGTCACGGGCGCAGCTAGTGTTACCTACCTATATATATTTCGATGCGCACATGCACTGACACACAATGCTATGATGATAAATCACCTGGTGGCAGAAACCCTCCATTCTATCTAGGCTTGTATCCAATTCGATGTAGATTTTTATCCAATGTTGTTTTAAGATAGTTTAAAGGTTCATCGCAGCACTCAAAAAGTAAGTTGAAACATGACTTTGAAAGGCTATTCAACAAATTTTAGTGTTTTTGCTTATTACCTGCATCTAAAGCTAAACACATCTGGAAAATTATTGATCACCGGTATAAGAGTTGCGACCACAGGTTGGCTGCAGTGGAAACCTCCATATACATAAATGAGAGCTAACATCTTAAAAAGAACGTGACCTTGCTTGCTGTGTTTCTAACTCTTCCACCATCTCTTTAGGTTCCGACAGCTTTCTTAACAAAAGGCTGACTAAAATTAGTTTCATTAATATGCTTTTGATTCCTTTGTTTAACTTAAAGGTCAGTAGATGTGATGTAATAATGATAATAACATGTTGCAGGTATTTTTCGAAGGTTTATCTCAGACGACGAGACTTCCTAATCAATTTACCCATATCATACATAGTTTTTGCACTGAATTTGGGGCCCGCAATGCAACTCGCCTTGTTTTGCTATTTAAGAACTCCACAGTTATTCAGAATATCATTCTTATTCACATATAGACAACATAGAAAGATAAGCATCGGATCGGCAAATCTATTTTTAAAATTAGCGTAAGTTTTCTTTTTGGACGGAAAAAACTATGTCACGTAAAGTTGGCACATAGAAAATGTTACTGACAATGTATTTTATTGTATTAGACTTTATTCGTAAAATGTAAGTTGTTGACCGCAGGTTTCCTTAGACAGACGATAATGAAATAAATATACCTACATAAAAAGCAACATATGCACTTAAACTGTACCCGTATTAAAAATGTACCAATAATCAATATTAGTATCGTTACGTGGCGTTACCTAACACTTATACATTTTATTTACATTGAAACTGTAACATATACTCAATTTTTATTTTTTAGTTTAGAAATCTACCACACTAAATAGCGAAACTAATTTTTAGCTTCAATATTTAATATTTTCTTAAGTATCTCTGAAAATTTTACTCATTAAGCGTATTAAAATAGATTTACGAAGTAGTATATTAACAAACTTGATGTTTTTATGTTCTTACCCATACTGGCTGACAAAACTAAATTGAAAACATACGGACGGATGAATTCGTATATTAGTTTATTTCCATACAAGTTCATGTTCCCATTTTCGATACTAAATTATTCCAATTTACGTGAACCATAGAGGACTTATTTATAATGCTCTTTTTAATTTAAACGAGTACTTGACAAGCAAGGGAGAGCCTCAAGTGGCAATAGAGCACAGTTGCAGTACCGGCGGCATCGCGCCCCGGCCTAGACCGCTCAATTCAGGACATGCAGTCATTCAGATATAGGCCACTTGTTAATGTGCACGGATTTTAATTAAAGGAAACTATGAGTACATTTTAATTTGTATGAACCTAAAAATAAATTGTGGGTAGCTAAATATTTGCATGTGTCAATGTTTGCTAATGACGCTATTCTTAATTTAAATTTATTGAAAATTATTCTCCTTCTTAGTTTGATATCCTATTAAAGCGTTTTTTTTAATACTATTTTTTGTAATTAATTGGAGTAATTTTACATTAATTCTACGCGGAAGTCGTTGGTACTAGTATATACCTAAATTTATTTATGATGAGTAATTTATAAAATTTATGTTTCAGAAAAATCGCCATATGGGCATCGATTCTGTCACATGTAAACGCATGTTTGTTCTTCAAACTGTCCTGCCTCACGCCAGTACATTGCACCTCCGCGAACTGGATGTCCAAACCAGAACTTAATCTGCGTGCTAAATATTCTGAGGTGAACTATAAAAATACTATTAAATAACCAATAATTAGCCCGTTTGTGTAGTGGCAACGAGCCTAAATAATGAAGAGGGATATGGGTTCAATTCACAATAATATCAAGTGTTTCTTTGACGATCACAAATAATTATTATTGCTGTGAGTGGAAATAAAATTATAAATACATAATTTTAAATGCTAATTATAATTGATCAATTGGTTACGCTAGCTCCTAGTACAGGTAGGTAAGCAAAGTATTTTCTTTTAAATGTATATCTACTTGGGATATATTGTTAGTATTTTTATTCTTTTCTTTGATATTATCACATCATAAGGAATTGTGAGCTTTTTAGATTTTTGGCAGTGTTATATAATATATTTTCTTTCGCAGGGCAATTTCTTTCCTTTATACGTAGCTTCCTTATGGTATATGATTAATTTGCTGACGATTACTGGAACTGGAGACGTATCTTCGCAGAACGACTTCGAAGTCATTGAGACTATCTTCATAGTCATCATTATCAAGTTCTGTACAGGTACATATCTAAGGAATCATGTAGGGTTTCGTTTATTTTTTATTTCATTGTACCGTTACGCATTACAACTTACGGAGTAGGCAGAGGGCACCGAGTGCCAAATATCTCTGTCTTTGCGGACCTGAATTGCTTGTTCTATGTTTAGCTCACTTTATATTCGCTTATTTTTTTTATAAATATTTATTTGTTACAAGTACTATATATCTTCAAATGAAAATAAATTTATATTCCGTACATAAATGGACATTTCCTTATGCAAATGCTTATTCCAAATCATGCGTTTAATAACCATCCGGAAAATGCATAGGTATATAGGTGTCGCGCTGGGGAAGCTTTTCATTCAGATCACAAATTCGACTCTGCTTTGGGTAGAACAAAATATTTTACAAATAATATCAAATTACTGAAACAGAACTTTTTACAGGATTGCTAATATCAGAAATGTCAGCAATGATTTCCGCTCATTCGTCATCTCGTATTGCTTACGATTACGAAATCAACGAACTGAAAGATGGCCTCCATGACACAGATCTCAGTGAATACCAGATGAACAAGATGTGGGACTATGTCCGTGAGCTGTGGAACAGGCAGCAGGGAAGACAGGTGAATGACATTTAGAGGTGTCTATCTCTGATGAATTTGATGCTTACATCGTAACATCACGTCTGTAATCCCCGAAGGGGTAGGCAGAGCAGTGTAGTACACTCTCAGGTTTCACCAGTGACGTCTACCTTCCATGGAATAGGTGGTGAGCCTTTTGCCATACACCGGTCCAAATTCCGAGTCACTATTAAAAATTCTTAATAAAAATCCAATAGTACCCTACCCGGGATTTGAACCCAGGACCTCCCAACCGGTAGTCGCGCTTGCACCCACTCGACCAACGAAGCATTCACTGTAATAGTTTCTTATAATCTATATTTAATGGATTATTACGCTTATTTTAACCACCCACTGAATACAAAACGGGGATTTCAGAACTTTATCTATTTCTCACGAAGCCCGTCGTCGGTTATATGAGAAAATAAACTAATAAGTATCCATTGACAAGTATACAAATACATATCAATTCTGGTAACGATATTAGTGATATTCTGGTTTTCACTTGTTGTTCAACTGTAGAATAATTCACAGAATTCCAGTATATTTCCAGGTCTGTTCTGTAGCACGCTGCCACTTTTTAAAAAACTATTAGAAAATTACCGTTACTACATTGAAAATAAAAGTACTGCAGTGTAGATATGAACGCTACTCTCTTAATGCCTTTACCAGCTCTGTATGTCACATATAAAGTTATTAGATATTCAATCTTAAGATAAACGTATTACTTGCAGATGCCCCAGCTGGTCTACCGGCTGCCATTCCGCCTCCGCTGCCAAGTCATGCAAGCTGTGTACGGAAGTCACATCAGGGAGTCGGTCATATTCAGAAAAACCTGCGATGATTTTAAGCGAATGCTGTGCATGTGGTTAAAACACTGTGTTTTCTTCCCCGGCAACTACATCGTCCAGTGTGGGGATGCTGATCAATGCATCTATTTTATACATAGAGGAGAGGTAACATTAATTTAAAATGGATTAAATGGTGTTTACTGATATTATTATATCATCATGGTAGGCTCGTTACAGGGTAGGCAGAGTATGGAATGCCAATTATCTCTATCCTTACAGATTAACCGTGTTTCTTCCACATTCATTGCTCTTTTTATATATGACGTTAATAATATTGATATAGTCTTATTGATGTCAATAGTAAATATGAGGTTCTGGGATAATCTATGAAAAGAAGTCGTAACATTTATCTTAGTAAATTGTATAACTGTCGTGTATAAAAATATACCCAGCAAAGAATATCTCTTTTCAAAGTGTACAGACGTTACATGCAATTTTTTTTTAGCAAATTGTAATCTATAGAAATCTATGTCCAGCCGCATAATTCCTGCCTGGAGTCACTTATAAACCATTTTTATTATATCAAGAAATGCTTGGAACACCTGTGTCTAAATAGATCTTTGCAATATCTGTATTGTATAATAACATTCCAGTGACAGGCATATGTTTCTGCATAAAGTAGCTTCCAACGGAAAATTCTGCTATAACTGGCCAGTTATGTCAGACATCCAGGTTAGGGCTGCCATTAAAAGTTTATCTAACTTTGTTCAACGAAAGTGCCTTTAATAAGGCGTTTTTTCTTTAGTATTTTTTTAAATTGAAATATAGTCAAAATCTCCGCTTGCTATCACCAATATATTATGGGTATTCCATAGTAAAAATTAATAACATTTTTTTAAATTTCCATCTTTCCTATCCTAATCCATGACAAGTGCTGTACCAGCGCTATGATTTTTGTTGAAATAGGAAGCTATAAGACAACAAAAGTAAGGACTACTAACTAAATCGTTTATGTTAACCCTTTCCCTCCTTACGGTACTTAGAAGTACCTCCACATTTTTCGTCTAATAACTTAAGTACGAAATAACTTT
>DWJK01000444.1:0-22287 GCA_018248815.1 Croniades pieria auraria
ATATAGGTCTCCTCTCATAATGAGAGGGTTAAGTCCATAGTCTGCCACGCTGGCCAAGTGCGGGTTGGCAGACGTCGCACACCTTAGAATATTTTTTTTTAAATAAAAATTCTAAGGTGTGCAGGTTACTTCACGATGTTGTCCTTCACCGTTAGCAAGTGATATTTAAACATAAAAACGCACTTTTGTTAAGAAGTGCGCGCCACAGATTTGAACCCAGCATCCCCGGAGCGAGAGGCTGAATTCTTAACCACTAGGCTATCACTGCGTTTTTTTGCAGTATATTGGTTAGGAATTTCGCCTCCCGCATTGAAGGTTCAGAGTTCAAACTGCGGCGTGGCCATCTATCCTTACAAAACTACGCGTGTTTTAAGATTAAAATAACATCACTTGATGTAACGGTAAAGCGACACCAAGCAGGAAAACCTGTACATATTAGAGTTCTCCATAATATTCTCATGTGAAGTCGCTAACTCGCACTTGTCTAGCGTGGCAGAATGGCTTAAACTCGTCTCACTCTGATAGGAGGCCTCTGTTCAACAGTGGAACGATAAAAAATTTAATGGCGATGAAGATAGACACTTTTTTAAATAATTAATAAACGAGATAACCATTAACTAAATTGATAATAGTCCGATTAAGTCTAAGAATTAGAATAGAATACTTGTACACCCAAAGTTCATATTGAATCAATATTATACGAATTTAGAAAACAAAAAACTCCGCTACCGCCCATAAACAATTGCAACCGAACACAGCTTGAACAATAGACACAATTCAGTTTACAAAAGACAAGCATTCACGATGCCATAACATGAAAATCCACATTGTTAATTGCCACTCATACTATTTATTTGATTTCGGATTAGCGATGGTTCAAAGATCGAATATCAATACGTATACATAAAAAGCTCAGCTCCAGCGTGTTTTGTGGACCGAACATTCGGATGTACTAGAGACAATCAAACCACAGTTATGATTACTGACATTTATTAATGAGTAAAGGCTTTGTGCTAAAGGAGTGTATTCAATTTAAAATAATCAAGCTTTTGTGATCAATTATAAGATTAGATATATGGTTATATGGATGTAATGACATATTGGAAAGCCTGGAAATCTTTAATATCATCACTGTATTAAATCTCAACGTGGAAGTAAATTCAGCTGACCGTTCCGTACACTCGGTCCCGGAGCTCATATGTATTTGTTAATTAAGCTGAAATTAGCGACCATGATATATTTATCGTTGTCTTCAGTGACGTACTGCTGGAGAGGCCTGTGTTCAGCAGCGGACGATGAAGGACTGATAATGATGATGTTGTCTTCGGGTCATTTTACTATTGTTGATATAATGAACCTATAAGGGTCTCGGATTCGACCAGAATTTTTGAAACATCAGGTATTATAACAGATCGTCAGGTGCAGAAACGAATATCCTTGAAGAGGATGGCATTAAATGTCACGCTTATATAGGTTCTTACCGTTCATGGCTAATGTTTTTAGATCTAGGTAGGCAACAAAACAAGGCCTTATCTGCAAAAGACGTCAAGATATTCGGAGCACGATCAAATAGTTACCTGTATAATCCGAGTGGAGAATTTTAATCTATCGCACATGAAAAGTCATTCTCTGCTATCAGTACAGTACTAGTCGGTTGTGACGGTATAGAGAACTATACGGAAAATGGCGATCTAGTTCCGTCAAATCATCGATCCCTTGGAACAACGTTAAAAGTATCAGAAGAATTTATGGGTGCGTATGATCTTAAAAACAAACAATTAAGACTTTCGTATTTCATTGGATCAATCAAAGAAAAATAGATTTGACATAAATTACAATTCAAAAACATAAAACGATTGCGCGGGGTTAAAAACAAAACAAACTAACGAAATTCCGTAGTTTAAATATAATTAAATTAAAAAAGCGAAACGGTACCATGTCCATATCAGTCTTGTCGACGTTGACAGCAAAAATAGTTATACATATATTCATACAAACCAAGTGTTAGCCCAGACATTACATATATTCATACAAACAGCGTTGGTCCGAATAGTTACACATACATATGTCCATACAAAGCGTTGACAAACACCGTTTTACATACATATATCTATCCAAAATGTTGGCATAAGCAGTTATACATATATCCATACAAAAGTACTAACATATTTTTATAGGTATACTGTTATACAACTGTTCTAACGTGCTATCAAGAACGTTACAAAACATGCTGCTTTTTCATGGTATTCACAAATGCTCTACCGCCTTTTCTCCCATAACGAGAACTTTTAATACTCTGGATTGGCATGCTAGCCAAGTGCGAGTTATTAGACTCTACTTTCACGCCTTAAAGCGCCTCGAGAATTGTAAGGTACGAAGGTCCCCTCAGGGTCTACTTAACCGTTACAGCCGAGGATTATGTCATTTCAAAAACGCACATAATAAAGACAGAGTCGAATGAATGCGTAAAATGGTTCCGTTAAAATGTTAGGCAAACGCTTGGTGACGAATTCTGGCTATGAATAACAAGGCGCTTTAAATTAATCATAATAGATGGTCAGAACGAGACGACGAATTACGGAATAGTTTTAGGTACTTTACACCGTTTAGTAGCAGTTGTTAGACTATTGTATAATGACTGAACACAGCTGAACGTACGACAGATCGTATAAGATTGTCATCATACAGCGAAACAACCGACCTACTGTAATGTAGTGCCGTTCAGAAGTTAACTACGATTATTTTATATTTGATATGGAGCGTAATAAATATAGAGACATGAGTTAATTAGGATTAACTTAGAATATAACAAAGCTTATCTATTTTAATTTCTCTATTTACCTATTAAAAGTACTTCTCTATATAGAACTTAAAATTTGCCATCTGATCATATGCTCATTTGAAGATTTTTAATTTGTATTAATTGCACCAGAACCCTTCATAAACGACGCACCGCAGTAGATTAGATGAACGCGAGCTAAAACTTGTATTTTATACCTTATTTATTTATCGCATTTGGCAAAATATGTTAATTAATTTGCCAAATGTGAGCATGGCAGTACACCTAGCTGAAAATCGCTCCTCCTGGAAAATTCTACCGGCTGGTTTTAAGCGAGATTACGATCCTTAGAAATGAGGGACCTACTTTAGACAGAGAGAGAGAGAGAGAGAGAGAGAGAGAGAGAGTTAAATATATATAGGCATTAATGTCTAAAAAATATAACAAACGAATGTACAAAATCATATAAGTAAAAAAATAAAATGTATATCAAACCAAGTTAAATTCGCGTGTAGACGAATTGAAAAGTTAAAAAAAAAACTGTTGTAGTAACATAAAAAGTATTGAACGCAGACAAATCATCAATACCTACGGACAATAACTACGGAAAAAAGTTAAGTCTGTGGGCGACGAGGGGAAATTTGCATACTGTATTCGTAAGCGTGAATACCTACCTAACATTCATTCAAATTACACGAGGATTAGTGAGCTCAACATCAGTATTAAATATTGTAAATTATTACATACCTATCTACTGTCAAGTACTATAAAAATGCAGGAAAAGTCGAGATCTCTTTGTACCTACTACAACATACAACAAACTGTCGATCTGCTAGGAAACAATGTCCGTATACTTACGTAGATATTTTAAAATGTACCACGATTTGCTCTTTTACTAACACGAATATTATACATAGATATCTTCACGCTAAGTCCCTTACGGAGTAGGCAGAGAGCACGGAGTGGCAAATATTATATAGTAAAGTTTTTATTGTTTATTAAAATCGTTGATATTACTTCTTACTTTATCAGTTAACATTAAGATTACCTGTAATGTGATAGCTCGAATGTCATTTTACCTGCACTTCTTGGTTGATATCGTCGTAACTGTTGATATTGTAACAGATCTCCTCGCTGTACCCGTGGTTGACGGTGCACGCCCGGAACACGTAGAAGTTTTGCTCGACTACCGTGGTTACCATAAACGCCATCATATAGAAGAACATGGATGGCTCCACCGTCACGTATTTGTACCACAGCTTACGGACTTTCTCCTAGAATAGTTATTATTATTATATGATCACGCCAGGTTCCTTACTGAGCAAGCAGAGAGCATTGAGTGGCAAATACATATATGTAGTTACAGGCCTGACTTGCTTTCACTACATTCATCACTCTCTTCATACACTATTAATATTATAATTATTCTATCTATAATTATATTTAATTATAACAGCAACTACAGCAGTTATTATTAGATTTCTATTTATAGATATTTTACTTTGTCCTTATGTATGTGCGTTTTAAATTTAAATATCACTTTCTAACGGTGAAGGAAAACATCGTGAGGAAACCTGCACGCCTTAGAATTTATAAAATAAAAAAAATATAATTTCTATGGTGTGTTTAGTCCGCCAACCCGCACTTGGCCAGCGTAGTGGACTAGGGCCTTAACCCTCTCAATATGAGAGGAGACCCATATTCCAACAGTGGAACAAATGGGTTGATTATTATTATGTATTAAACATTGACGTGATGCGTTGATAACAAATGTTGGTGAAACCACAGCACAAGAAAATAGCAATGCTGGTGAAAATGAAGAAAACATAATTATTATCACATATATCAAATGTAGCACTATTTTACATTATAATTATACATTTCATTTACTATTAATATAATCATACTAGACTGTGGCGATCAACTGACATGACTTGCAATTAGATCATCCAGAGACATATCAACATTAATTTTATTTCATTAATCTAAATTTTAATTGTTGGTGGTGCTGTGGAACACCTCGGGAAAGGCCTATGTCCAGTAGTAAAGGCTGATCTGATGATGATTAAATTTTTGATTGCGCTTAGAAAATAGTGGTACGTAAACATAGGCAAGATTATTCATTCTCTATACAATTCGATATTCGAATGTTTCACAATCTATATACAAGTTGTTCAATAAGTTCATCACAGATACAGGTTGAAAGGTCAGGTCCTAATTTGTACAACTATGAATATTTTAACAATTGTCTTTAAGTGGGACAGTATCAGAATTTATGACTTAATAAACTAGACTTTATGCCTAGACCTCAACAAACAGATAATGATCACTGATTACATTAATGTACTTTGTCATCTTAATGTAATATGAGTAACAGTATTTTTAAGTAATTATTTCAGTCATTATATCAATCCGCTGTCCCTACATCTTTCTATGTAACTAACAATATCATAGTTTTCATAAAACATAACATCACGCCTATAATCCCCCCAGAGGTGTGTAGTAGACTCCCACGTTTCACCAGTTACGTCTACGTCCCATGGAATATGTGGTGAGCCTATTGCCATACATTGGACATAGATCCAGACTCCGAGAGTCACAAATAGAAATTCTAAATTATAAAAATCCAATAGTACTCGACCCGGGATTTAAACCCAGGACCTTCTGATCGGCAGTCGCGTTCGTAATCACTCGACATCGAGGCAGTCATGTTAAATATTGCTAATTGTCGTCTTCAAAAGTGGCCGAGGCTTTAGGCCCATGAGTTATATGTGTATATGTTGAACAAAATAAATCTGAAGGTTGAATGGTCATAAATGAATGGTGTTCATTTACTACAAGTAACATATGTATTATGACACTTTATTTCATTGTTTATTTAATTTTTATGTACACAAACAAGTGTCAATAATTATTGTCCAAAACATCATTATCATCATCATCATAAGCCTATCTCAGTCCACCGCTGGACATAGGCCTCCATCAATGAGCGCCATTGAGCCCTGTCCTTGGCTTGTAGCATCCAGCATCTGCCCGCAGCCTTTAGAAACATACATACTAAAATTTGGTGAAACCAAGCAATAAGTTTTATTAAAAGTTCATTGACATCATAGAAAATAACTTCATATATCTACAACCATATTTCTGCCGAGCTTGCTAAATAAGTGTTTGAATAAACTAATGTTAAAACACATAATGTGCTTATACATATGAACTGGTCAACAATTATGAAATAACCAACAGAAATGCTTAATGCACTTATGTTGTATTGTATGTATGTAATTGCTATGTTGCAATTATATAGATTTAATTTTCAATCCATTCTTAAAATCTACCATACATAACACCTGACTTGGTGGAATATGATCAATTAGAAATGAACATTCATATCTAAAGAGAAATAATAATAATAATTGACACATTTATCATTCCACTGTTGGAATATGGGTCTCTTCTCCCATTGAGAGGGTTAAGGCCATAGTCTGCCATGTTGGAAAAATGCAGGTTGGCAGACTTCACACACCTTAGATTTTTTATTAAAAAAAATTTTAAGGCGTGCAGGTTTCCTCACGATGTTTTATTTCACTGTCAGCAAGTCATATTTAAACTTAAAACACAATAAACGCAGGTCACTTTTAAGGCCCATGAAATAGGTGGTGAGCCTATTGCCAAACACCGGGCACAGATCCAGCCTCTGAACCACCAGTAGAAATTCTAAATTAGAAAATTCTAATAGTACCTGTCTCGGATTTGAACCAAGGACTTCCCGAACTGCAGTCACGCTTGCAACCACTCGACCAACGTGATATATATAAATACTTAAATTTATACACATTTGCTACCCGAAAATATTTATCAATTTTATTAAGAACGGATTAAGTAGCGTAAAACACTTTTTTATGTGTATTGTAATATTTATTTTTATCTACGAAATTGTTAATTTATGTTTTTAACACTTTTATTACATTAAAAGAATATATATTGTTTATCAGGAAAGCTAGACATTGGCCCATTAAAAAGTTATTTACGCTTTATAAACTTTTCATAAGAGCAGTACAATTTTCGCGCTAGCTAAATTTCCAATACTAAAGAGGGGTTATTTTAGAAAGAATTTTGTCTTTAATAACTTGTTCAAGAGCTACGAATTTTTAAAAACAACATTATGTATGCTAAATATAATGTTTACTTATATCATTATATAATTTTAAATTTTATGTTGCAAAGCAATAAAGACTGAGTATAAACTTACCGTATCATAAATTTCTTCGACTTTGTTATCCATGGTATTCTTTCAAAATTAAATATAATGTTACAATTCTTTTCTACACTTTTTTGTTACATTCACGATCATAATAAAATTTAAAAAACGCGCACACGCATCATACATATAATTTGTATTTGATTTGTCTGCGGAACACGCGCCAATTAAACGTCAAGCTTCTGAAATGAAGTTATGTAGGAATTACAGATAACAAACATAAAGTGTCAAAATAATAGATTTAACAACTTTCAAATATTATATCATAACCTTAGGGAGTGATAGTGAAAGTGAAAGGAGCGATTTTGACGAAGAAACAACTGAGTTTGATACTCCAAATATAGTAATTGATGGTGTAAATCCTTTAAATTGGACTGATGATATTTTACATGATCATAATTATCATATTAAGATATAATAATGTACTACAGCACGTGTATTATTAGTACTACATCCTTTTATTGTATGTTATTTTTTTTAAGCATTAAAATATATTGATTACGTGATGTGCTTAATTTTAATCAGTCCTTGCATCGTATCTATTTTTACTCTGAAAATAGGAATATTTGATATTCTGGCAACACTTTATAAAACAATAGCGCCGCCATAACCGGGTCAGATAAGTTTGTGGCATTGTACTGAATTGATACCGACCGTGACTGTGAAATGTCTGTGATTTGAACGTATAATTTTTGAACACTGTTTTATTCAATTTTGCTATACGCCATTATTGCAAACATCAAGATATCGAAGTTGGTTTAACAAATAGTTATCATTTTTTATGATATTATGTGAGCTGACTGTTGATTTATGCGTAGTTTTTGTAAGCATATTCCTTAGTGTGATTATTATCCATGTTTTGTAGCACTTGCGAATCATAACTTTATAGTGCGTAAGAATCATTCAAATTGTTGATTTATATTAATATTAAACGTATTTGCAAATTATCAGCAAACATGCCAAACTCTACTGAAGAAGAAATAATAGATCTCACAAAATCCTTTAGTTCCCGTGAATCAGTGAATATGCCTAACTGTAAACGATTTTCCACTAATTTAGTCATAGATTTAGTCAACGATGTTTTATATGAACAATCAGATTATATTTCGGAAAAAAATAGCATCAAGAGACAGAAACCAGCTGAGGTGTGTATAAAATTTGTCTATATAGACATGTAGATACTTTTATTATTTGGGTACCCTCAAAATATAAATATGTTTTATTTTAATACAGGATTCTGAAACTCGCGAAGCCCCCGAGGAAAAGAAGTCAAGAAGTATTGGAGATTGCTCTATTTGCTGGAGTGAACTAGGTACCCAACAACTCGCATCTACTAAGTGTGGACACGTGTTTTGTCTTGAGTGCTTGAAGAAATCTCTGAAAATAAAAAAGCAATGCCCAACATGCAGGTGCATGCTAAAGGGAAGAACAGCATATCATCCTTTATATCTGACATTATCTTAAACAGATTTGTTGAGTTGAACCTAAAACAATCAAATTGCCAAATATTTATGGACTCTTAAGTATATGTTGTTTTTTGTTATATTGTTAAGAAACTCGAAATTCACAGTGGTTTTGTATTGACATCTTCATATAATGAAGGTTTTCAGTTTCACAGTCACTACTAATTTGAAAAAAAATATTGAGCACTGCCTCCATATGACTAAATTTTAAAAGCATGTAAGGACATTGTGCAATGAGGTGACCATACTGGGATGTTCAGACATAAAAGGTATTCATTTCATTATCATAACTCCTACCTTATTACCATACTACTGCTTTTAAAATTTTCATTATTTTATTTATAATCTGAAATTCCTGTAATGGACAGTATCACTTTGTATCTTTGTTACTACTACTACTGTCATAGCAACGTAACCCATTTGAGACTGATTGCACACTGTGTTTGTGAATGAGTATCGAGGCTACAAGACGGCCTGCACATGCAGTGTGCAATAACAGTAATGTACAATTATCAGTTATTCTGAATAAATTAATCGTCGAAATAAGATTTTTCTTGACCAAATGAAATCTGTAAAGTACAGGAAAACATAATTGGGCATTGGTTTTATTTAACTTGTTACTGCTTTTGTTCTTTATTATTGAAAGCAAAATACAGATTTTATAATATCGAACTATTTTTGAGATAATTTTTTAATGATGTATTTTAATTTTACCTTACATTGCACACATGGCTTTCAATTCACTCCTCACAATAAATATTTTTCAAAGAGCGAGCTGCTCTCCTGGTGTGCAATGATCTTATTTATGTGAATTCACTTACGAATTGAGTGATTTCCATACAAAACGTATTTTTTTTTATTAAAAATGAACAATATACAGATAAAAAATGTTCACTCCTGGGGACCATGTTCGAAAAAAATCATCATCTCGAATGGGTTAATTGAAGTGTTAGATATATAAGATAAATAGATAGAATATTAGATAACTGGTAAAATTTAAGCAATAATCAATAGAAACTGTTTTGTGTGTCTGGTATTATTTTCTTCAGTTCCTTACATCACAGGTTTGTTTGTAGTTTTATTTCTGTACATACTTCGTTGAATATGTTCTTTCCAAAAATATTCATACCAATTTAGCTTAATACATTGTTCCAGTTGGTATAAACTATGGCTGATAATGTGCCAGGAGCACTATGTGATTATTAGGTAGCTAGACGATATATTTTGACTGCCCTATTGGTTAGTGAATGTAAATGTGACCACTGAGCAAGAGACCCTGGGTTAGATCCTCAGATCCAGTCTTTATGTAATTGGTAAATTTAAAATAAATTTTTAAAACTAGAATTATACCTGTATGTGTAAATTATGAAATTTTGATATGTAAATAAAGACTATAACCTAAAACATTACCTTCCTTTGTTGTTGTGAAGGTAAATTTATCAAATAAGTACGCCATAAACTATGCCACTACTACTAGTGGTAGTTATAGCAGTACAAAGAGTAGCAGCAATGTGAGTATTAGCCGTAAGTTTGAGTAGCATTAGTGTTAAAAGTAATAAAAAACTTGAAATTGGACTAGGTCTATTAGACTTTCGTTACATATTAGGGTGCAGCTTTTGGGCCAACTACCTCTTTAAAAATACAACTGCTTTTTATAATTTTGCGTTAGAAGTAACATTAAAAAGATTTATAAGGTAAATTGGTTTAAATTTGTACCATAGATCTCACTCTAAAAACACTGAATTTTTTATAAAAACTGTTGCTTGCTCTCATTACATGTTGAGGATTGAAATTGAATAAACCATTTTATAGCCCTTTGGAGATAACTGTTTTGTTCTATGTTTGACCTGGGTGAATGTGTATTTATTCATGTTAAACTGTCTAGCATATGGTGTAGTGTTCTTAAGCCTTTTCAGTCAATCACAATGAGGTAATTAGCCTTTCTCTTATCTATCTTTGCCCGAAATGAGATTCACTTTGCCTCCACATAAATTTTTCTATTTATTCCTTTAGTTCAGTAGAGCAAAAGTCAGTAAAGAAATGTCAGTATTTTTATAGGATATCATCAAGTATGAGTTAAGAATAAATTAAAGGTATTTTGAAGACTGATAATCATTTGTAATAAAATTTGTACAACCTAAAATACCCCACCAACTGTAATATGAATTGCTATGTTTAATGATTGGTACACTATTGCATGGAAGAACTCGACAACTTTGATATTGGTGGATGTATATTGCCATTGTGAATTAGTATAAGATCTTCCCAAGGCCTTCATGTTACTGTTTGTCATTCTCAAACTTATTGGTGTTCTAGAATATAAGATGGCATTGGTGTTGTTTTTACACATTGAGGCATATCTTAAATATGTAAACCTGCATGGAGATCACTATACTTTACATTATGTAAGACATCTTACATATTTCACCAAATGTTATTTAATTGTGAGTCAGGTTGACTTTGTATTACAACATTATAAATTTAATTTTAATCTAACATGTTTTTGTTTACAAAAATGTAATAAAATCAGTAAGATTGTTCTAGTGAAAAATACATTTTCTCATTTTAAGTTGTATCATTATTGTCTTCATAACTTGTCGCTGTTCAATGAAACTGTTGTACAAAGATAATTAATTTAAGTTTATATGAATACACATATGTAAGTGTCAAGACAGATATCACAATGCATGGGTGGATGGATAGTATCTTCTCACGCTGCAACGCTAATGGCGCTGCGTAAGGATTTAGGGGCCCGGAGGACTTCCTCTCTACCCGGGCAGTTCTCATGGGAACAACTGCCCCAAGGTGGTGAACACCCCGCCTTAGGCGGCGGTGGTAGGCCTATATCACAATGTAAGACATTAATTGTAATACATTATGATAGATACATTCCCAAAATAAAAGCTAATTTTAGGACCACATCCATTGTGATGTGTTCTTGAGAAAAGAGAGAAAGAGATAAATCTATGATACTTGAAATCTATGATATGGTATTTATTAAAAGCATTAACATGTTATTTTAATGTGGTACTTCAAGTTACAGTGAACACAGTACATGTTTTAAAAATTCTTGTTGACAAGAGTGCTTGGGTTTAACTACATTAAACACCATGAAATGAACATACCAATACCAACACATGTTTATTTAGTGACTAGCTAGCTGTAATAAGTAATTTAAAACATGACTAAGATATGACCTGATGCTCAAGTACACAAAAAATAAAATATTTTAACTTCATATGATAGGTTAAGTTATATATTTTAATTGGCTCATATTATTAAAGCAAGAATTTACATTCCTTTGACATATGTAACCCATTGTATTATTTATTTCTGATAGAAAATGACTAATTTTATAGTGTGTTTTATTCCACATCTTCTGTGGGTGTTACTGTGTAGGTAATTACAGTACCATTACCAATACATTGATTGTCTTTATAGAGCTGACACTAAAGTAGAGTTCTGTTTCTACAAGCCTGTTCGAGATTGGTTGCAGATGTTGAGGATGGCTGGGCGGCAGTGGCTAATTATAATAGTTGTGATTGCTGTATTATCATTTACTACTTGATATAAAAATATAAGGATTTATTTGCGGCGAAAGCAAGCTTTGAACATTTTTATTATAGTAATTTTGATATCAGGTAGAAACAAAATGGAGTGATCTTATCTGATATTAGAATTACTGCAAACATTTTCTGTTTAGATTACAAAATACATCACTTTGTTAATTGTTACAGGTTAGAGATTAAAAAATAATTTTCCATGATAAAAGCTCATTCATCGTTTCGGCAGCAGTGCATTGCAGACAATAACTTACATATAAAGGATAAAAAACAGAGCATCGCCTGTAATACCAGAAGTGGTAGGCAGCGGAATGTAGTACATTTCCATGTTTCATCAGCTATGCTTACGTCCCTTGGAATAACTAAGCATATTGGCATACACCGGGCACCGATCCAGCCTTGGGGCCACAACTAGGAATTTCTACCAGGAAACCTAACGCGCTTGCACCCACTCAACCAACGAAGCAGTCAATATAGGATATATGTAGATGTACTTCCATAGGATAAATAAAAAAATATCATTTGGCTTATGTTTATAATATGCAATAATCTTCATGTAGGTAATTTATGAACTGGATTACAATTATGAATTTTGTTGATATCCATGTAAACATTTACATAGATATCAACAAGAACAATACGCATAGCATTATGAACAGTAATATAATGGTCATAACGTATAAGAATATGTACTTAGTCTATGATCTCAATAGCTGTAATATCATTAATATAAAATATACTTTTCGATATTTTATTACATTTTTGTACTGTTTGTAAATAACAATTCAGCTTCTAATAGTATTATAAAATAAAACAGGGTTTAAGGTGAACACTAATGGTCATAAAGCAATTTAATCCAGAAACTACACATGATAGTCAAAAAGCAAAAATATCATTAAATCCTTAAATCTTCAAACATTGGCTATTTTTTAGATTTTTTAAATACTTTTTAGATTTTTTAAATACTATTTTCATACTCTATCAGGGCTTTTACTTGTCTTATTGGTATTTTTCATTAGAAAAGCCATTCCGTGCATTCGAAAATGTTTTTCTAAGTCGCTGGTGTTACAAAATTGTTCTCTACATATGTTACATTGGTTTTCTTTGACAGGTTCATTTTCTTCAACAATCATTTGCTTTTGATTCGTATACAGCGATTCTTTACTGTAACATTTTTTTTCATTGATGTAATCATTAACATCATCTATTCCGTGTTTTAGCAATAGGTGTGTTGCAAAAGATGGTCTCGCTATAAAGCTTTCGCCACACTCCAAGCATTGGTACGCCATAAATGGATCTTTATGTGTGACCATATGTTTTTCAAGCAACTGCTTGTTTTCATGTTCGTCGCCACATTTATTACACACTAACTTATTGCTATTTATTAAAGTCTTGAGATTGTTACCGGTGTTACTTCTTATTTCAACATTTTTATCATTAAGGTTACACTTTTTTCTCCGTTTGTTTGATTTACGAAGTTTTTTTAAACCTTTAACGTAGGGATTAATATTTAATTTATTTAAAACAATTTTAGCATCCAAACAAATATGTTCTCTATGAAATGTGCGATAATGTTTTTTAATGTCAACCCAATTTAAATTTACTGGAAATTTGCATAAATGACATACTATTGTCGAAACATCTTTAGTACATTGACATGGCAGTTGGTCAAGTGGCGTATATTTAATATTAGAGGGACATCGCGATATGAAATTTCTTAAACATTTATTGCACCTCTTGGAAGCTTCAAAGAATGACCTTGTTTTTAGTTGTTGAGATTGAACAGTAGAGGGATCTTGAGAAACATCTCCAAATATCCCTTTTAAATCTGCATCTTGATGTTTATATATTTGGTGCTGTATTAAACTTTTTGCTAATCGAAATGTTGCCCCACACGTCCAACAAGGATAAATGTCGTATATTTTATAATTTTCGTGACTTTTTAAATGTTTGTCAATTTGACCCAATGTAATTAGTCTGCCTGGACACATTCCACATTGGTAAAACTCCACAGCTTTAATTTTTTTCATGTGTAATTTCAGATGTTTTTGCATATTGGCCACATTATAACAAGCCACACAACAAGCTGAGCATTTGTACACTTTCTTTATATGAACAGTTCTGAAGTGTTTAATGCTTTCATTTGGATGAAATATTTTATTGCAGTTTTGTATTGAACATGTAATCTTGGCAGTAACTCTCATCATTTTAAAACTTTCACAGTGATGTGTATATGGATACAGTATGGCTTTATGGGGTAATTGTATTCCACATTCAGGGCAATAATAAGGAGGCTCTTTAAAATGAAGCCTTAAATGAGCTTTCAATGCACATAGGGTTTGTAATGCTAACAGGCATATAGGACATGAGTACAGCATGCTTGTATATTGTGCATAGTGCTTTGCTCTGTCCCTGTGCAATATTCCTGATGATAATATATTTTGATTGCACTCAAAACATGTCATATTTGGAATTGTTTGATCCAGGTTTAGAGGATTTGCAACATGTAGATTTATAGGCCATGGTACTGCTAATGGAACTTCATTTTGTGATGTTGCTTCATTCCCATTATTTTTCTGAACTTGACTATCAAAATAGTTTAAAGGTAATAGTTCTATTTTAAAGTCACTGATATTGATTGTTGCAGTCTTAAAAACATGTGATCTTATGTGAGACAGCAGGTTGCACCTGTTATAAAATATTTTTTCAACATTACAGTATCTGCATGAATAGGTGATTTTTAAAGATTTGCGGTTGATGTGATATTCATAACTAGACTGTATGAGAAACCTGAAAAATATTTAAAAAAACATGATTACTGCAAGTAGAATAATTCTTAATAATTATTGCATATCATAGAACATTTCCAAACTCAACCATCAATTCCAAAATAGGCAGAGCCTGTTTCATAGCAACCAGACAACTGATAAACTACATAATATCTATTTAAATACTAACATAGGTACTTTTTACATTTCAATATACCTATAAAGATATCATTGACACAAAACAAATATTTGAGATCTTTATACAAATATTGCTTCTGGGTGGGAATTGAACCCATGACCGCCCCTGGCTCAGCATTGAACTGCCAAACCCACAGACCAGTTGAACATTTCATAATTGTTAATAATAAATAAGTTCAGAGTAAAAATTATTTACTTGTCACCACAATCTGTGCAAGGAAATATTGGACGACCAGCTGCAGATATTGGTAGTATGTAATTTGGAATTGCTTTAGTAAATAATAAATTCTTAATGCTTATTTTCTCATTTTGGACAGAGTTTTCATCCATGGTACTCATGGTAATTTTTGGACCTGAAATATAAAACATAACTTTTAAATGTGTTACATGCCTGTAAATGTATAGATAACTACTATTTGTATTGCAGAGTTAATAATTAAAACACTTTAACAAGTTATGCATAGACATGTAATACAAGTTACATAGACATAATAAATATACTGAATAATTAACTGCATTACAAATAATATATTTGTATCATATAACTGCCATTTGCAGTCAAGTTATATCATATTTTTTTACAAAACATCCTTACTGTTATTGATAATGTACAAAAAACAAAAAAATATAATAATACACACGTACCGAAAATATGGCAACACTTAATAGTCATTGACTTCAGCTGAATCCTGGAAAATCATTGTATTACTTGAACCAACTAATCTTAATAAAACACTCTATCTCTAAATGTAAGGGCTGTTAACTTTTACAGTGATTATTTAACACTTCATTGCTCCTATTTATACGTAATAAATGATTAAACATTAGCGGGTGTGACAGCGAAAACTTATAACTTCAACATCTGCGCAACGAGCGATACCATAACAATTGGCTGGGGTGGGGTAATGTGTGGCCTGTGTTCAAAAATATTTTAGTATGACTATATTGCCAGTAACAATCTTAATTTACAAAAAATACTCTTTATAATGCACAAAATTACCCAGTTAGGTAATTTATTGAATATGGCGCGAATGTTTGCACTAGTTTTAAATATAGTTGGACGAAAATAACTTAAAGTTTACTCGGTGGTCTTTTTAGTTTCACATAAGCATAACTGTGTTAATTGTATTGTTTTTTAATTTTAACAATTATTTTAATTTCGAAAGTTTCAACTTTTAAAGTTTGTACAAAATATTGTATAATTTAAGGAATCGATATTAAATCGATACATGGATAATCGATTATTATATGGATTGTTTAGTAACCGAGGTTAAAGTTCGTTTCAATTAGCCTAATATATTACATATTCTTCGCATATGTTTGACACGTTAATTTAAAAAATAACCTCGAAAATAGAATTATCCTTGGACTGTTTCTGTGTTCTCGTCTACTTATTGTTACCTATTTAAAATGCGTATAAGAATTATTATAGACAACTTACATCAGGTTAAAATTGTACAAGTTTGCTTGCATAAAGAACTGCGATTATTTATCTTATTAATTGATTTAATTATATTCCTAAGTTATGTTTATGGCCTATGTTCAGCAGTGGACGTCCTGTGGCTGAAATGATGATGATGATGATATTCCTAAGTTAATGTATCAGATATATTATATATATATTTTGCTATGGAGTGCAATTTTTTTCATTACACGCACGTAACCTCAAAATCGTAGTATTCAATACATCGATATTAGAACGAATCGATTTTATGTATACTGGGACTATATTCGATTGTGCTTTGTAAAATAAGGAACTTGGATATAATACACAATGAAATGTACTTATGTATATGTCCTAAATTACTTAAAATTTTAGTTTTACGTCCACGCATTATAATGTTTCCTTTATACCTGTAACATTATGTATCCCTATTAATTACCAGGCACTGGCAATAGCAATATTTAGGTGGCTTATTATTGCGTTCTAATTCCTTTTCTTAGTAAACATGCAAGCGTGTAATTATTTTATCAATATTCAATGTGTATTAATTATACTGCTTAACACATTGCATGTGAACAATAGTCTTAAGCAATTATTCACTCAATGACTGTATCAATGGGGTTTGTGTGGAAGAAGTTGAAATCAAAGAGAATACATTAAAAATTACAATATATTTTGCAAATCTTATAAACTAATGTATACAAAACTTTGGCTTTCATAAGGAACTAAGGATATCTATATTTATCAATATTGTTAGTCAGATCAATATAGAAATGTTTTAAATGTAATATTAAAGATATTAGGTACTAACACTTAAGTTACAAAATGTAGCAAAATACTTAGGTATGTATCAGAAAGATCAAAATATGTGGTCAAGAGATGGTCAGCAGCTTAACAAATTATCTTTCAAATGATTTCATTGGTATTTGTATCAGCAACATTATCACTCTCATGGAGAAAAAAGTTTAATAACTTCTTTTCATATTCATCTCTTTTTAAATAGTAGAGTATATCAGATCTTTCAACAAAGGCTTCTTCATCTACAATACTTTGATATATCTCTTTGTTCTGCAACATATCAACATCTGTGGGCATCAGTGTTAAGTAGCTGGATACACACTTAGCTGCATCACGAACCCTATTCAAATGATAGTAACTTATTTGTAAATAATTGAGAACATCAGCCAAATATTCCACTCCTGTATTATATGTAGGTTTTAATTCATCTTGACATCTCTGCCGACACATGAGAAGTGCTGCCATGTAGTTTGAAATAGTCTTAGCAAATTCAGGAGACCATTCTTGCTCAGGCATTCTTTCACATTCTGCACGACAGCTGTTTTCCCAAGAGAGGTATTCTAACAGTGCTTCCTCTAAATTGGCTACTGTCTCTTCCCATTTGTTCTGCTTATATGCTTTGCGGCCTAGTCCATACAAAATTTTGAAGTCTTCACTTTCAAGATTAACAACTTCATTGGCATCTACTTCTGGTTGTTGAACATAGTACTCCACATTTGTTTTCATTGTTTCTTCATGAGGATTTGCAATGTAATATGTGTAGGCAGCTGATGCAGCTTTTGGCAAGGCATACATTTGATAGTAACATAAATGTAGATATTCATAAGGCCTCTTAGCTTGTAGGTTATCAATGATGAAATCTGATACATTCCCATACATATGGACAGCATTGAAGCTTTGGTCATGACATTTTGTTATACAATCTCTAATGTTAAAAAACATTTCAAATATATGTAAATCATCAATGTTTTCCTTTATCGAGGGCTTAAAGTTTTGTGACCTGCATTTCAATCTGCAAGTGACTATAATAGACTTATAAAGTTTGTACAAGTGCAATGATTCCTCAAACTGTACTATACACTCTGACCACCTCTCTTTTTTGTAAGCTTGAACGCCTTTTTCATAGGTCGTATCCAACGATGACAATTTACGACCATTTGTATTCACTGCATAATATATTAATAATATCGATACGATCGTTATGTTTAAGTATTTGTTACCTGACATCATTACACTAATATATAAGTAATTCACAAAAAACAACTATACACTGTATTTCTTCGTTAGTTCTTACACTTGGTATATAATTTGATACTGTGCGATGTAGTTTGCTCATATGTGCGGACTGTTTAAAGCGTGGTCCATTTTAGATTGAATACGCAGGCACGTAGGCGGTTACAACATTATCAGGAACATGTCGGAAGAATTTTATGACCTATGACCTAATTTTTAAGTAGGTATATCTTTATCTATTGCAATAACAAGCATCATATTTATCTTCTGTTTTTTTTTTGTTTAGTAAGAATTTTGTTGTCATCTCATTCAAATAAGTTTCAAAAGGAATGTGCAGATATCTTTGTACTTAATAATTTTTGACTTGTCGGGGTCTGTAATTTATTGAAGATTTTGGAAATACACAAAAACTATTATCTATGCTTAAAAAACATTAATTGAAAATTTGTATGTATTTTAAATGAAACCTTCTGGGTGTTCCATATAATAATCCTTCTGTCGAATGGATTAGCACACTGTCTCAATTCAGCGCCGTGGTAAAATTTACTTGTGAGCTTTCATATTAGGATTATTTTCAAATACCTAAACCATTGTCTTGACATTTATGTAAAAATATTAGTAAGTCGACTGCCTCTTGACGATGTAATTATAGTAGGTTTATGAACCTACTTTGCAATTTTTTTCTTACCAGCATTGTTCTATTTACAAGGTAGAAAATATGGGGCCTTTTATAAAGAGATAATTTATTTAGAGTCAATAATAACAAATCAATCAACTGAATAATCTTTGGTAAATGAAGGAACGATGGAGACTAGGATTTTTTATGTTTTTTAATGTCTTAGTAGTTCTTTCTAAATCGTATGGTTTTAATGGTTGCAAAGATAAGAAAAATAATTATGAGTGGTACCTAAAGTAAATAACTTTAAAAAAATACATTTTTAACTTAAATCATTCACTTACATACAATCATTCACTTATGTGTAATAACAGAATATTTACGAGGATTAAAATCAGTACTGTTAACAAGCACTCATTCGTTAGCTTTTTCACTTGTGTTCCATCACTATTTATTAATCCATAATACATTAAAGTTTGGAATTACACCACGATGACATTAAGTGATACGTCAATGTTTCCTTTTACAATAAAATATATTTTTTTAAGTCTTTTTATTCTTCTGATTATATATTGTAACTAGCTGTGCCCCGTGTTACCTGCGTTATTTTGAGGAGAAAACGTTACTTGGATGAGAATTAATATCATGTTTATAAACAATTTCATTACCATTAAAAAGGGTATTGGGAGTAAATAGACATATTTTAAATAAAAAATTAAAAGACAGACTTTTTTAAGAACTTTTAAAGAGGACCAATTCCGTCATATATGGTTTTGCGTAATTCTAACCGTTTACGCAGCGCACGCAACGGAAGTTCTCAAAAAGGAATAATATTTTGTTTTTCCAACATTTTTCATCGATGCTCCGCTCCTATTGGTCCTGGCGTGATGTTATATACTCAAAAATATTTTTTCACTTCCAACCAGTTGTTCCTGAGCATAGCGGGTTCAACTAACCAAACTCTTCCGCTTTGTAACATTAGTACAGATAATAAAAAAAAGTTTTAAACAAGTCCGTTGCATGGACTCATTATAATGTCGCCCAGCCTGGAAAAGCAGTTGATAGTAAATATGTTAATTTATATTAAACATTAACTTTTTAATTTTGTGATTCCGTAAGTACTTCTTACAAATCCACATTTGTGTAAAAAATAAAAAAAATAAAAAGAATCACTTAAAATTATGTAATATTGTCAATTGTTCAGCAAATTAAATTTGGTGACACACCGACTGCAGCGCCACCTACCAGGTCCATATATGAATTCAAGCCATGTAGGGACTTACTCGAAAGTATACAAAAATGTCATTTCACTAAAATGATTCTGTGAGATACAAATAGCAGCGCCACCTACCGGGTCTAGCAAGCACTCCTATAACGTATATCTAATACCTTTAAACGAGCAATTGTTGTATATATATATGTAAATATAAAAAATCAGAGTATTCGAAATGTTTCCAACAATTTTCATGAAATTTAGTACGCAGAGGGTTTCGGGGGCGATAAATCGATCTAGCTAGATTTCATCTTTGGAAAATGCATTTCATTCGCGTTTTCAGGCAATGAAAAACTTTACTGGTTTACCGTCACAGCAACACTAAAGCTACTTTAATAGATGGCGTTGTTAAACTACACTAATTGTAAGCCAATTATTTGGTTGAGGTTAGACCAAAAAAATTAATTGTTAACTTATATTATAGAAAAAATATCTGTCTTTTTAATTCACGTGTTCACTTAAAAATACCTAAAAGATCTTTGAAAAAAGACGATTATAAACAATATAATTGGTATATTAATAACCAAATATAAAAATACCGAGGAAAGCTCGGTTATCCAGGTACTACGTATAACACGTGGAAATAAACGTAAATAAATGAATACGTGTAAAATAAATCATGGTTAGAAATCAAATCCAGCGCCATCTACTTTGTTATCTAAATTAAGTGGGGGTTTTACAAACAGATTAGCTAACAGCGCCATCTATTGGACAGTTGTAAATTAAATAACAAAATTAAAATTGTAATAAAAAAATTGAGGTCGTTAATCGAAATAAAATATAGCCTCTATTTTAAGTTGCACAAAGTTACATATCTGTGCTAAATTTCATTAAAATGGGTCTAGTACTTTCGGAGTTTAACGCCAAAAAAACGTGACCTGAGATTTTTATACATAAAGATTAACGTTTACTATAATATAAATTTAAGTTGTAATTCAGCCTCAGCAAGACGTGGCCGGTTATGCTAGTGTGACATGAAATAAATTATAGCTTAGCTTTTAACATAGCGCCATCTATTGGATACACATTCAATCCAGCCGACTAATTGCCATACACCGCCATCTGTTAGAATCTTACGGAACTAACAGATAATTAACTTAGTTCGCAAAAAAAAATATCTATAAATTGAGACATAAACTATCGTATCTTTCAAGTTGGATCTAATTGCACATAGTGTGCAAAATTTGATTAAAAGCGTTTCAGTAGTTTAGGTGTCCATCGCAGACAAACAACGTGACACGTAATTTATTTATATAAAGATAACATATTTATATAAACATAAATACTTCGTGACAATGTTGCCATAATCAAATTTGGCGTTATAGACGTTATTATGACAGTTGTAAGAATTTATTGCTCGAACCCCCTTAACCTTTTATCACTCCGCTGTTGGGAAACGAGTCTCCAGTCAGAATTCATCGGGAGGTTTAAGACCATACATAGACTTTTACGTTGGCCAAATGCGGGTTGGCAGACTTCACACTTCGTAGAGAAATATTTCTTTTTATAAACCCCAAGGTGTGCAGTTTTCATAATAATATTTTCCTTCACCATTAGCAAGTGATATTTAATTTCAAAACTCACATTTTTGTAAAGAACTGCGCTCCATTGATGGAGGGACATACCTTTTGTAGTGTTGTTAATCTAAATAGTTCTTTTAGAACTGTTTGATTCGTGTGTTTATGCATAACGTCAAGACTGCTACATACCCATGACCCCCGGAGTGAGAGGCTGAATTCTAAACAAATAGACCATCACTGCTTATTCATATTGGTTAATAAAATCCACTAAACAGAATATTATTTTGGTTTTGACATTAATAGAGAGTTTTTCATAAAATAAAACTTACCTATTATTTTTCTTCAATATCCGGCATCCATCTTGAGTCAAGCAC
>DWJK01000445.1:0-22268 GCA_018248815.1 Croniades pieria auraria
TGGCAAAATTCTGGGCTAAGAGCATTTAGGGACTTGTTATAGAACGTGTTTGTCATCGACACGCTAAGAAGAAGAAGGTGCTCAGGGAAACCAAAGCTCAACTGTCTCAAAAAATACTACCTGATGAAAGAGATAGAAGCTTCCGAAACCAGCGTGCGTGTGACGAGAATGATGTATGTATATAGAAGCACGGCATGTTTGTAGGGTCAGATATATTTAACAGTCGGTGCCCTGTCTACCCCGTAAGGGTCATGGATTGTAAGTGTAATAATTATAATAACATTTTTATCTTTTTGAAGTTTCTATACACTGTTGATGCTCGGACAATCGTAAATAAGGCGGCAAGATGAAAATGTTACTTATTTGTGCAGACACAGTGCAGTGATAGTGTTTGACAGTAGAATATAATTTTATTTAGTGAGAACATTCTAAAAGTTCTCGCAGCAGAATATGAATATTTATAAACGTACATAAACATCACGTCTGTAATTCCCGAAGGGGTAGGCAGAGTATAGTACACTCCCACGTTTCACTATCACGTTTACGTCCCATGGAATAGGCCTGTTGCCATACACCGGACACAGATGAATATTTGTCATTAAACAAAAATAAGAAATTCTATCTTATATGAAATAACTGCTTACCAGTGGAATATAAAATAAACCAACAAAATGCTTCTGCTAGTCTCACACAAAAGCTCCATCTGTACCTTTTATACATTCCATGTAATCTATGTATGTATATATTACGTATTCATAAAACTAGGACGAAAAACAAATCTTGATTCTGGGAACCGATTGGGAACACGGCATTAAATTTGTTTTTCCTACGCGGCGCGTGTGCGACTCGGCCGTTCCGTTACTGGAGAGTTCATTTCATGGCTTCTTTTTGCATAAAAAGCTTCAAAGTATCACTTTGTAGCTATTTCGTCGATTTTTTCCATTATGAAACGCATACCTATTATTTGCGAAACTGCAACTATTTTAACCCTGAACCCCGGTGTAGAAAGCTTAATTGAAAGTGTTGAGCCAATACACTGATAAGTATGTATGTAGTTACGTAATAAGATTTACGAAGACGAACTGGAGGTTGCAGGTTCGTTTCCCATGACGCGAAAAAATGTGTGAACAGTAAAAATGTTTGTTCTGTATAAAAATCTATACTTAGTCTGGCCAATAACATTGTTACAATTAAAAATAAACAAAATATTACTTTTGAATTTGGAATCTGTCATTTTTATGCGATTGTTCATTGTGTTTTCTTATCTCGCGCCGATATATTGTAAAATATTTTATGATATTAAAATGGAGTGGGGTGATAGAGAGAACCGAATCGCTGTGATTGCATTACATAAAGTAGGTATGGAGTCAGATACAATTTTTAAAATCCTCCACACGATTGGTATTAGTCTAATGTTTGTGTACCGGGCTATTGATAGGTACAATGAAACCTCCTCTGTTTGTGAAAGAAAAAGATCTAGCCGTCTACGTAGTGTTCGTACGAAAAAGGGGATCAAAGCAGTAAGGGAAAGAATTCGAAGAAATCCTGTCCGAAAGCAAAAGATTTTATCTCGGGAGACGAAGATAGCACCTAGATCCATGACGCGTATATTAAAAGATGACCTAGGACTTGCAGCCTATAAGAGACGCACTGGTCATTTGTTAACTGATAATTTAAAAATGTTGTTTTTCTTTGTAACAATATTTACGGCAAGACTAAGTATATCTCTGTGGTCACTACCTGCACAATAATGGATTGCTATACCGAGATACATAAGTCTTGCTGTAAATTAGGGCTGTGTTAATGTTACTATAGAAAATATATTATAATATATTGTAATATACCTTGATATGATATATATTATAGTTTTAATATTCACCATATCTTATTAATAATTTTCTACGTGCTACCAGACATGAGTAAAATGCTTATAAATTACTGACCGGAACTGGAACTTCTGACTTTTTAATACAATATAATTTTTTTAAATTATTAATAGCACTCAACATATAGAAATTATTAAAGACCTATTGTTATGTTAGATATGCACCCGAATAAATGTTCCTAATAGTTTTTATACCTGCAATTATGGTAGTGTTTTATTAAATAATTATTAGTTTTATTAATAAAATAATTAACAGTTATATTTCGGCAGTCCTGTTCGGTGTAAGTAGCAAACGCAATGGGGGTAGCGGCCAGGGGGTACAGATCAATAGCAGCTCAGATACGTGGCGGATGTGAAAATGAATCATTTTAATAAATTAAATATATACCTACAGCGATGTTCTTTACTAAATTAACTCAAAACATTTGACAACTTAAATCTGATTTATGATTAACTCTATATCTGATTTATGATTAACGAAGAAATAAATATGTTTTATTTGTATAAATGTGCTTATACGCACAGAGGCATGTCGGCCACAGGTCTCTTGGCTGAATTAATTATTGAAACCTAAATCATGCTACATAGCCCCAACGTGCCTTACAACCCAATTTGTCTAAATGTATATGTCGACTTTAGCTCCGCTCTATCACAGCTAAGGTACAGCAGTAGGTACCGGCTAAGCTTCAGCACCGATTTTACTTGAGATATTGCCTTATTCACGGCAACATGACCGGAAACCAATTAGAGGTTCGCTCGTACTAAAAAATTGTGGAAATGAGTATTCCAATATGCTATTCCAGATACGTTATAAAGAAAGTGAAGATATTTTGTTTAGATTTCATTTTTAATAACCTGTAATAGAAATCGACTGCCTCGTTGGTCGAGTGGTTGCAAGCGCGACTGCCGATCGGGAGATCCTGGGTTAAAATCCCGAGTCCGGTACTACTGGATTTTTCTAATTCAGAATTTCTAGTAGTGACTCGGAGTTTGGACATGTGCACGGTGTACGGCAATAGGCTCACCACCATTGTGGGACTTAAACGTAACTGGTGAAACATTGGGTGTACTATACTCCCCTGCCTACCTTTTTGGGATCACAGGCGTGATGTTACTGTAAAATAAATCAGTTATGATAGCCAAATAGCATGTCTCTGTCTATACGACCATATATAGGTTATATGTACATCAATCTTATAATACAGATAACCAATCGATTAATATTACCCAAAATGTTAATTTTCGCAAAGATTTAGGTATGTTCACACGGCGCACGAGCAAATGGAAAGGGCCCGGGATAAAAACGAGCTGACAAGTTACGAGTTCCCGCTGAGGCCCACTCGTAAAAATGATAACACGCATAAATTCGACCGTAAAATGTTCGTATGATAATATGCATCCGATCTGCCGGCGTGATTCGAGCACGCGTTGAATTATTCCGGATGCTTTTTATTTATTACCATTCCTGGCCAAAACATAGGCCTCGCTTTACCTTGTCGACGACGCGTAATCTCTTAACGGAATGTGTTACATTTAATAATTCCATTACGAATGCACGAGTTGAATGTTAACAATTATATCATGACCATATTTCAGTTGTTATATTTCAATTCGATTATTTGTTATCGCAGTGAGTGACAGCCGGTTGCAGGCAGTATGAAGCTAAAACTGACACGATTTGATCGTATCACCATAGTGTGGCGAACTAATTATCCTATCACCGCTACTTACAATAGCATACGAAAGAACGAACAGACAAGTTTATATGCTTGTTTGAAGTTCGTTCCATGCAAAATAAACGAAGCTACTGTAATATTCTCTATACGTATCGACTGTGGCTGGCAGAGTCTCAGTCACAATCTTCAAGGGGATACCTACCTTGTTATAACAAGTAACAATAGAAGTATAACAAGCGGGCGTATTCATGGCAGAGTGCATATCCGTCCCGTGGGCTCCAAGTTAATTTCAAGTTTACGGAGCACCGCCAACGTGGCTTAGTTATTAAAATGCCAACATCTTAGAGCTTAACAGGTTTTGGGAACTACTCTGTTGTGTAAAAGTTAGCGGAACGACTGCGCCGGCAGCGCCTCGAACATGCTGTATTATCATCTACCAAGACTGAAGTGTTTACTTACGTATATGTATCTAAAGATATTATGTTCATAATTGTGGTCACTAATGTTTCGCTCGTTGGTAATACATTTTATCTGTTTATAAAAGGCTATTAGTTTAGCCACTCGAGAAAATAAATTATACCTATCATATTAAACAATTCAGTGTTGACGCACGGAACATGTCTATATGCAGTTTTCTTTCTACTAAATGTATTTTCTTAGATTTTTGTTTTGTTTTAACTCACAATGTAATCAAAACGAGTTAAAGTCTCACTTAAATAATTATATCAGTGTGCCATAACATAAATATGGAATCTTCAAGTAACGTTACATCACGCATGTGATCCCCAAAGACCTAGAGGAGTGTAATAAACTCCCACTTTTCACCAGTTACGTTTACATTCCGCTATGAAACAGGTAGCAATGTGCAAAGAAATCTTCCAATAAATAACAAACTGAATAACGCTGCAAGTAATCCGTTGAATCTGTATCTCACTTGAACACGGGGAACAGTTTTAGAGAGGATTTCAAATGATTTAATTTGTGGAAACGGACGCGATCGTTCCAATACTAAGATCGCCCAATTGAAGGTTTTAGCTCGACCGTTGCACGCCTCCGATATTCGGACGCAGGCGTCTCAGTGGGAATCGTTAATGATGCTTCGGTTTCCACTAACTAGCTGTGGGTATCGACTGGCCTTCACAAAGCGCAAAGCTCACTGCCACATACTCGGCTGCTCCCCTATCGCATTAAGCACTCAAAGAGGTGTCCGCAAATGGTTCAGGTGACGTTAACTTGTCTAGTATTTTAAACACCTCCATCTATTTTTTCAGGTTCCCCAACAGTTCCGTTGGTGTCTAACGGTTTCAGGCATTTATTTAAGTTGATATTTACAGTTGAGGAGTAACACTTTTATATTAAACTATGAAACAATACTATTAATAATCAAGCAAGACTTACTCATTGTGATTATAATCGTTAATATTATATATGTATGTATGTGTTAATGTAACAAACAGTGGATTGCGAATACCTAGGATTATATTTAGATGCCTGTATGTCATCTCATCTGGCTCTCAGGCGGCTTAGATATTACTCCGCGATTGGTAATCTCGACAGAGGAAGCTATTACGCCGTCTTACACATGGTATTATATTATGTGCATCAAGCTTTACATAACACTTAGACGTCGTATAGGTATATAAACACAACGATTTGAAATGTATGCGTCCACGGGCGTGTGTGATATATCTATATATATCTGCTAGTACCTAAACACGCTTTAATAAACATCTGCATTTCTTACAGATCAGTAAGTTATAGTAATGCCAGTACTACTAATAATTGTATACTATTTATAGACGAACTCTATATTCCTCGGTTCGCGGAAAAATGTCAGCCATCGATAGTGTTAAATGTTATAGGTGTCCGAAGCGGAGACTTTTTATATTTTGATTTTTATATTTCATAATCTCGCCTGATGCTGGTCTTATGATCGTACTGTGTTATTTAAAAATATCAATTCATCGTAAAAGAACCCTGCCTATTATGACGACATAAACTATATACTTTTACTAAATTAAAGTCATCGCTATAGTGTTATAACTAATCACACACACATGCACACACACTATCAGCCCGTTATCGTCCTTTCTGGTGTAGGCCTCTGAGATAGGCCTCTTCAATGGCACGCCACTAAACTGTAACTAGTCAACTATCAAAATTAACTCATCTCTTTGGTGTTATAACTATAGTGCTATTACTAGTTCCAATGAAAACCAGCCAACAAAACTATTCAAAACTTCTGCGCATTATATCGCCTTATATATTCTCCAATACAAATGGTATGTTTTTTAATATAACTTACTCGACACAAAAAGAAGAAATGAACAAACCGAAGCATTAAATTTGGGTCGTGGCTTTGTGACATTGACATTAATTTAATTATGTCTACGAGCAATGTCCAATTGCTATTAGATGTGATACACACGAGAAGATATCGTTAGAACAATTCGGGAGCCAAGTCGAAAAACTATCGTAAAAATCAATGAGCGTATGTCATATTCGCCTCAAGTTTACACACACACATGCAACACGCAATTACACCCTCACACACACACACATGGGAATATACATGTATGTCACGTTCGCCTCGAGGCGCACACACATGTATATACAAGTGTGCACAATGTACGAGTGTGTGTAGATACGTAGATGATAGGAACACAACAGCCATTTAGTACGGACAATACAATATGAAACCTAATACAAACATTGCTTATTTTCCTTTCCCAACTCTCGCTTTGACGGCGCACAATACGGCGCCCGGTGAATATTTAACCCGTAGTCAGCGACACATTCGAGTTAACTCGTGGTGCAGTTAGCTCATAATTGAGCGTGCGACGCTAACCGAATTGTTAGTTCTGCGCTCTCCGAACTTAAACCTCGTTTTTTACATGTCCTCAACACTCAATCTCCAGAAATCACATATGTATATACATGTACATATGTATGTACATATCTTCAAACCAGTACCAAGAACCGAATGACTCTGCCCTTATAGAACTCTACCTACGCATCTTTCTCTACAAATTACTGTACTTCGATAAAACATATTATATTACCCTGTATACAATAGACACGATCTTTAGAAACTCATATATGTAAGTATTAAATACTTAGTAACAAAATTATGCGGGAACATCGAGGAAATGGTTAATTACGCATTTGTCTTTTCAGCCAACGATGACATAGAAGATGTCAGTTCTCTAAAATACACTTAAGTCGTACCAACTTATAATAGCAATGTTCTAATGCAAAAGAAAATGCGACTTACGGTTTTATTGTTTACTTTGAATATGGAATCCGAGTGATATTGAAAAAAAAACGAACATCGAATTTGCCGCCAGTACATTACGAGTTGTAACTTAAAATAGGCCCGCCCATAATCACATGTTGTAGAACTGTTAACAAACAGAATGACCGTATTTAACTCCAAAAGCCGAACTTTCATTCAATATCCGATATAAATATGAATACATAATATAACGGCGCGTGTATTTCTTTCATAAGAATATTTTTATCATTTTCCCTTCAGAATGAAATACCAATTTGCCCTGCCCCAACATTAAGCTCAAAACGGCTTGGCAACGCTCCGCACCGTACCCACGGACACCGTGGATAAGTTGCAAGAAAAACACTGAAAACTCGGCTTTATGATATTCAAACAATAGTGTATGCAGTAGACAAAGCCTCATTGTTTGGTGAGTACCTACGTCAAGGTTTCATTATTAGTGTTCTACGATATTATATCTTAAGTCTGGAAAGTTAGGGTTAAAATTCGCTCATTATTGTTGCAGTGCCATTACCGACTTCGAAGTCAAAGGAAGAGGTTGTGTTAAAGTTATGCGAAGTATTTTGGGTCATTAATACCTATATTGAGACAAAAGTAACCCGAGAAAGAGTTTTATATCTATCAATAATTGAGGCGATTTTAATGTTAAGTGGGTTGTAAAAGGTTGCATCATCCTCATCGACCTATTGATTCCTCTGATAAATCCAGGTCTTTCATCGGATAAGGTGATCTATCACGGTGACCAAGGACTAACGATACTATATACACAAAAGCAATCCTCAGCCACGCGAATATCCTTATAATCTTATAGTTCATGAAATGAAATGATATTTAATCATAAAAACGCAATTTTCTTAAATCAGAATTGCTTTTAAGTCAGATAGTAGTAGTTAGTTCCTGACCGTATTCGGCCGCAGCGACTGGGGACCAACTAACGAGAGCTTCGTTGGTGCGCTCTCTCATGACTGACATACCCGATTTTTGCAGTGAATGTGCGACCACATTCGCTGCATGTCAGCACTCCTCCGATATATTGTAATGAATGGCCGCAGGTGGCCGGGCCTTGAGCTCGTCTCGTTTCAAATCGAGCTCATCTCGTCGTTTCCTCTCAAACTCAAACATCTTGGTGTTCACGATGTGTCTCAATAGTTTAGTTAATTAATAGTTTAGTAACGAACTAATGAATAGTAGTATAATGTACCTTACAATTATGGACATAAGAGGCCATAAGACAGTTTGTTGAAAAGCGACACTTCGCCTTATATAGCTCTCTTCGTATTACCCATACGATCGAAGACGTATACCAACCTACCTCAGACATACATAAATAACAATTCATCGTTATTGAATGTATGGAAAATCAGCGCCACGTAATAAATGTACGTAGATACGGAAAATAAGAACATTTAAAACGTAACATCACGCGTATAATCTCCTAAGGGGTACGCAGAAGAGTATAGTACACACCTACGTTTCACCAGTTACGTATAAGTTATTTAAGTCCCATGGAATAGGTGGTGAGCCTATTGCCATACCCCGGGCACAATTCTACACTCCGAGACACTACTAGAAATTCTAAATTAGAAAAAATCCAATGCCACCCGACCCGGGATTTGAACCCAGGACCTCAGGATCGGCAGTCGCGCTTGCAACCACTCGACCAACGAGGCAGTCAGTAAGAACATTTAAATGACAGTCAATGACAACATTGGATACTATTTAAGATAAAAAGATAGAAACTTTAATCATATAAGTTGTTCCGTGGATACCTTCGCAAAATTGCTTGAAAGTTTTATATTATTTAATTACATTAAATCTAAAATATTTATAGTATGAATGGAATACTATGACTAATGTTCTGGATAAAAAAGTCCTCCTAGCTACTCCTAAAGTATTTCAATACAAGTCTCGTGGTGGAGACTCGCCTAGACAGCTGGAGACAATTAGGTAAGCTCTTTATATTATCTGTTGACTACCCCAGCATTTGTCTAGCAGTACAGCGGGTAGCTCTCGTATAGACAAATAATTCTACCATTTCATTATCATCATCATTGGTCTACTCCCGTCAATACGTCTACTCCCGAGCTCAATCTTCAGCTCTTCGTATTTAACCGCTAGCGCTTTCTGCCACTTAATGTGCCTAAATGAGTATTTTAGGTTACTAACAAATTATTAGACTGAATTTAATTAGAATAGAACAGTGGACGACTTCTCACAGTGCCAATATGTCATTTCATAGCGGTTTTTAAGCGACAGAACCAATTACAACAGTTGATGTGGGAAATGGGCACGGAGTTTTTGTGCTGATATAATTAATTGAATAAAGAATAATAATTGTGTCGTAATTAGCAACGCGCCACTTTCAGGTGGCAAGTTTGTGGAACGATACAACCATACAAGTGCTCAATACGCTTCGAAGTCAGAACCATTTTCGTATCGTTATGGTTTTGTTTTCATGTTAGAGGTTCGTATGGTTTTTAAATATATTCTTGAATACTACTTGTCGCTTTTCCTTTTGTTAAGTAATTATTTATGATAATTTGATTGTTTCACATTAGTTTTTTGTATAATGTAAATTGTGTATACCTACGCCTTGCAATATGTACGCTTTGTGTAGGTTACACCAAATTAATCCAGTAATTAATTATATATATAATTTGACATTTTGACAGAACTCGCCTCTCTATGGTTTATTTTTTTTTAATGTACATCTGTTTAGTTAGATCCAAGCATAGCTACCAACCTAATACGAACATCAAAGTTCCCTAAAATACCATCGTTACTAAAAGGTCAGATATACTCAGGTGTAGAGATTATTATTAAGACATTTCCAACAAGTCCACAGGGGATAGGTATGGCCTCATAAATCAAACATTAAAGGTCGTTGCCTTTTACGGCATATGTAGAAATAACGATCACACGTACATTAGAGTGATTGTCCACAATGGTATGTTGTATTACGATATTGCATGATCTAAAATTATTTATGCCTTTAATATTATATCATCCTCACGCCATGGTCCTTCCAGGGTAGGTAAAGAGCACCGATTGCCAAATATCTCTATCCTTACAGACCGGACATGCTTCTACATTCACCACTTTCTTCTTACATACACAGCGGTTTTGGAGATTTGTACCCACATCAGCCACTGTCTAACCTAATGTAACATCACGCCTGTAATCTCTGAAGGAGTAGGCAGAGGAATGTAGTACACCCCTACGGTTGACCAGTTACGTTTAAGTCCCACAATGGAATAAGTGGTGAGCCTGTTGCCACACACCGGGCACACATCCAGTCTTTGAGTCGCTACTAGAAATTCTGAACTAGAAAAATCTAATATTCCTGACCCGGGATTTGAACCCAGGACCTCCCCCCGATCGGTAGTCGCGCTTGCAACCACTCGACCAACGAGGCAGTCAACTATCTAACCTATTTAGTGCAAATAGTGAATAAGTTTTTCGCACTTCACAATCACGTATTTGTGACGACATCACGCAGCTTCATGTCGTCGCGCACGGGTTGCACGTGTGCATATAATAAAAATATTAAAACATTCTCCATCACTTAGCGGGCTAGGCTGACGAACCTAACAGGACTTACCTTACGTTATCATCGAAATATTCGCCTCAAAGGAAACAATGGACTGAATCACTAAATATGGTGACTCAGAAACGAATTAGGCCCTAAATGGATATTTAGCTATTTTGAAATGCAAATGAATTAGGAAATAAAAAATCCCAAATACAGTGAAGGGCTTAACATTAATTATGTAGATTTATTAATAAGGCTTTTTAACTTATCAGCTTCTTTTCTTCCTATTTATCGAATACATATTTGTATATTTAATACATATTTGTATATTTAATACATACATACAA
The DNA here is from genome assembly GCA_018248815.1 of Croniades pieria auraria. Classification (NCBI taxonomy): domain Eukaryota; kingdom Metazoa; phylum Arthropoda; class Insecta; order Lepidoptera; family Hesperiidae; genus Croniades; species Croniades pieria. Next base: position 10,733 of record DWJK01000445.1, read on the forward strand.
AAATTAAAAACCTGCCAGTTTTTAATTTTTTTGCATTAGAAATAATACAAGGCTATAAGGAAATTTAAAAAAAGACACTACGTAAATTGTTAAACCGCAAAAACATAATTGTAAAAACATAGTTTCTTTTATTTGTGCATAATTAGTTAGTTAGATATTAAATTACTTAACATCATGCCTATAATTCCCGAAGGGGTAGGCAGAAGACTGTAGTAGACTCCCATGTTTTACCAGTTACGTTTAAGTCTGAGTTACGTTAGAGCCTGAGTCTGAGTTGCGTCAGTTACGTTTGAGCCTATTGCCACACACAGGGCACAATTCCAAACTCGGTGTCACTACTAGAAATTTTAAATTTGAAAAATCCAATAGCACCCGACCCGCGATTTGAACCCAGAACCTCCCAATTGGAAGCCGCGCTTGCAACCACTCGCCAAGGAAGGCAGTCAAGATAGGTAATAAATTAATTGCGTACAAAATAATGTATTAGAATGTACGGTTATAATCAAAGACAAATAATCTATGATGTACATGTGTACGCACCGTAACTTTGAAGGATTCGAAATATGAATACTTAGCCACAAAACAAATCATCAAAGACAAGCTGAGTTTTTTTTAGGGGAAGCGAAGCATCTCATAGCGTATGTCTGGACAGTTATTTTCTGTGCAGTGTGCCTGTTGTTGGCGCCAAAAATAGTTTCAGTGTCGTCACAACTTTAAATACTTTAAGCGCGTAATCACCACGTGTTGAGCAATCGACTTTCTTCAAGATTTATCGGCAATGAATGAAGTACCTAATATACAATCTGTTCCTCTTGCATTTATAAATATTTATTTATTTATATCTAGGTCATCTGTGGCAAATATATCTGTGGTGCGCCAAACAAGTTATAGTTATTTTTACTCAGTAATTTAATGAGAGGAAAAAATACGTTTGAACTGGCTAGCTAATTTTATTTTGGTCTTTTAAATGCATATTTTGCAGCGCTAACATTACACGTCGTGAATAATGGTTGACTGATCAGTGCTATGATTAGAGAATCTGACTGCTGAGCTCAGGGGTGGTGAGCCCGATTTCCACCTGGAACAATATAAATCTTGATGGTAGTTTTGTTTTCAGCTTTACCAGTGATCAGTCATACCCGTATATTTCCAATCCCAACATGCCAGTGACAAGATGTCACAAATTTTCTTAGTAATATTGACGTTACAATTTGTGTGAGCTGAAGTAATCATAGAGACCAGGGCGCGTTGACGCACATTGACAGAGGCCTATATTCAGCGGTGGACTGAGATAGGCTGATAATGATATAAGGAATATTTTGATACTAGCTCAGTAGATCCCTTGTAAATGATTCAAATAAGGTATGTGGTATGTAAACAGAAAATATCAGTAGGTATGTTTGTAACAATGCATTACTTTCCATATTTTCATTTGGTCTGCGAAAACTAGTCCCTACATAGGTTGTAATAGAACGCAGAACGGACGGTTCGCCCGAAGACCTACCATAAAACCATTGTTACTACGAACATTTGTGTTTCCGTCTGGCGGCTATGATACCCTGTCAACGTATATACTATAGGCGAGTATCTGAGTTTTCAAACGTAGCGACGCGTCTAAAACTGTCCTCGATGAACAGATATTAAGTATCACTAAACCTCAGGTATGCTAACGACTGTGACAGCTGCTGTTGGTGAAGTCTCATTCAAGATTGGTAGGAGATTCCATCGTCATCACCATCAACTAGTTTCAGTTCACTGCTGTACATAACCCTTCACCAATGACGGCTATCGTTTTATCTGTGTCCATAAATACTGAAATTTTATCATGCCTACTTATACGTAAGTGACTAAATATGGTAATCTAAAATAATTAATATTTTCATAATACCGTGAAAAAATTATGACAAATCATTTAATGTATTTTTTATGTTAAAAGCAAATGAGCAAGCAGCAGTTCCAAATGTCTGCTGATGTCTATTAACCAACTTGTTCCAACCGCTTCCATTAGTTTATTAAGTTCTGCTGTCAACCTCAAACAACTCTTAAGGAATAGGACTTTTACAATAGGTCCGATTAAAGTCATTAAAAAGACCTTTAGTTTGTAATAAATTGAACACAAGAATGGTTTTGTAAGTTTCTACTTTGCTTTTGCACGTTTCAAATCATTGCAAAAAAAGTGCTAATTAAAAAATAGGCTGCTGTTATCCAATTATTGGTCCAGCATTTTTGACAATCAGAAAATAGATCACTGAAACTTATTAATACTTTATTAACGCAAATTAAAATTTAATACCTCATTATTATGCAGCAGGAAAAATTCCTAGATTAGCGGTAACATATTGTATAAAACCGTTATTAATTATTGCCACAATTAAAAAATAATGCTCCTAAACCCGTTCAATTTGTTATGTAACCCGACACCCATTCAAATAGCCAGCTATTATCAATCTATTCATCTAGTTATTAGATATTAATACACATTCGTTCTCGTTCATCCCGTAACTCTACATGCCATATTCATTAAGCGGCACAATGGGGGTTTCAGTGGCCACATGTCGTGACCGCAAATTGAGAAAGAACACCTTAAACAGCGCCCAGATGTCCGCGGACCTCGACAATAAGTCGTCATGTCGCAATAACATTTTAATGGCACTGTTCAGGCGACCAGCGCCGAGCTGTCGCGTCGCCGACCTCGGAACAAGTACGCTTCGACATATTACCTACCATTTAAGGCAGCCGTAGGCCCTGATAACGTTTAACAATCGCCTCATAAAGGAATGGGTACCATTTACTTGATGACAAATGAAAATTCATTAGTGTTATCATCTCGCGGCATGTGTACAGAGTCCTTCCTGATAACGACTCCAGGCGCGACGTCATGCCGCGCTAGGAACATGTGTCTCAAGAACCTTGCAACGCTTATAAGCCTAATTAAATGCGTCGACTCAGTATCGACGGCTGACCAGCACTAGGTCATTGCTAGGTCACTGTCTGCACAAATTCGTAAACTGCACTTTAATGCAATTTGATTTCGTGTGCATTTTATATCATTTGCACTTTTAATAAAATCGTACCATAGACAAAATATGGGCACAATTTTTTTTATATGGAGCTTTGTTGTTTGTGAATTGTACAAAGCTGAAAAAATAGTTTTGGAAATTTTTGGATTTCTTTGTTTAATCATGACTCAAAATCTAATGATTTTTTAAAATAAATCTAGTATATTAATAATTAACAATGGAGGTCAAACCACGGATACTAGGTATGTAGAGTGCAAAAGTAACTAATATCCGAGGGAAAATACCGAGATATATAGTTTATAGACAATACCTTGAACGTTGAGGAAACATACAGGCTACATTACTTTTTTTGCGAATTAACTACTAAAAAAGTACAATACGAGGAGATAAATTGTAGTAGGTATAGTAACTATTTAAGCTTCCGCGCAAGCGATGACGCGGAGGATAACTAGTGTAACAAGAAATTGCCGTTTAAGCAAATTAGTGCAAGTAAATCAATGTATTTACCGCTAACGAAAAACAATATTTATTGTAAATAATTAGGAATCTACCAAAATTCAAATACATAAAAATACATTGTACCATAGATTCGTTGGATCATTAATTTATGTTAATACGTTCAGAAATATTGTTTAGGCATATTTAAAATAATCAGCAATCCTTTATAATAATGCTCTTAGTAGATGGAGATCTGCTAGCAGAATAAGAACGGCAACGCCGCATATTGTTTTTTTTTTTTAAGAAATAACAGTTGACTCAGTAAAGTTTTCGAACAACAAGACATAATAAGCAATTATTGTTATTTTACCTACAATCTTACTCAATACTATACTTTTCATTTTGCAGAGTCACGTCACAATAAATCTAACATTCAGCTGGAAGACTTGCATAAGTTGTAATTGAAACCACGCCATGTTTAGCTACAACCGCCGCGAGTTGCGCGAACGAATAAAAATTATCCGCGACCCATGGCATGGCGGCCGCCTGGCATGGAAATGTGCGTTTTTCTTGCGTTCTCCGACATGACTCAGTCGCATAACTCGGTCAATGTGTTGCATACGAAGCAATATGACACACGCATTGTTTTTACAAAAATACCTATATAATTTACACTTAAAACAAACAAAAACGAAAATATTTCGTTTACGAAATTTTAACAAATTTTCTTGGCTATAAAAAGATGGCCGCCGATAAATAGAACGTATTAAGTCTACAAAGAATAACAATAATACTGAAACTTTCTGTCACTCAATTTAAATTCTGAAAAAATTAATATGCCTCGTATTTTACTGAATATCACTGAAATAACTGGTTATATTTGATAACCAGGCACAGGAAAAATTCGTAGGTGGTAGTAGGTAGTTGATATAAACTAGAGGTTTCTTAATTATTCGGAGTAATAAATAAATTTTTAAAAGAGTTGACATTGGCTGACTTTGGGATCAACATCCGCAATTGCCAGTGAATAACTATGCCACGCGTCACGGCGGTCTATATTTTACGACATTCCGTAAACAAAATACATAAATAAAAAATAGACGTGAAAATAAAACGGCCAACAATACAACACCAATGATGCGATAAATGCAATGTTGGGTAGAACTCTAGCTATTTATATGTATTAAATACGCCGTTCTTGTTGCCTGCTATCTATACGCACTTAAAAGCGAAATCCTTAACAGCCTACAGTTTACTTAATTACATGAAAAACTTCCAAGCTTCCAGTTTTTTCAAATGTATTATAAATTCAACTTATAATTTTATTTTACTTAATTCCACATTAATGAGGCAATCTAGATATCGATGTTTTATAAATAAGGGAATTTAATTATAATTTTTTTTTTATTATTTTTCATTACTGGTTATTCTGATTAATTAAATATAGGTAGGCATATTTGAAAAAAAAATTTAAATGCGTTATTATTTCTTTAATAATATCACAATTATTTCATCAACCCTTTTATCGTTTCATCTGTTGGACTCAGGTCTCACAGAACGGGAGGGTTAAGGTCCCAACATACAACCCCCACGAAGTAGGAATTTCTCTTAAAAATTCAAAAACGTATGAAAGTACATTTACTTTTATCTTCAATCAGTAGTTTCCTTGATAGTATTTATAGTAACGTATTGTAAAAATCCTTGTGCCACTATAAAACATGCATTTATCGTGTTCGTTTCCTCGCCAACAACCTCGAGTAAGTCATTGAAGTTCAATAGAAAATTTCTAAATTAGATAAAATTTATCACACATTACACTATAATCTCCTCAAACGCGTTTCAGTTCCTGAATTTGATTAAATATTAATGGAGCTTTAATTTTAATTGATTCTTATTTTAGTTTGGAAGTCTATCATTAAAATAGATTAAATTCCGATAAAGATCTTAAATCGTGTATGTAAATGATTTAATATAACTGTCATAATTCAAAACTTCAACAATATTTGAAATGGCTGCTTAAACAGTCTTGCTGCAACATATTACTTAAAGATTTGGCTTTCGAATAAATGTTTTTGCTGTCCTCCACACAAATCAGTACTAGAGATAGGAATAAGTTGACAGACCACTTTTTGAATGTATTAAAATATCGTCAAAATATCCAAGGTTATGAACTAACCACAACTGACTCAAATGTGGCTTCAGAAACACAAATTCTCATCTACCTGCCACAGGTCATCCATGACTGACCACAGTCAATATTGATTAACATTTCAAATAACATTGTAATAACTCTTGAAACCGTAACAAGGTATAAATAAAATAATATAAGAGCTAATAGATATATTTACTGCAAATTACAATACTAAAAACATGTTAATTTTATATTGAAATTGTCAGACATCAGTGAACCGATACATACAAATGTGAAACACGAATGAACTTTAGTTTATGGCTTAAATTACATACATTTTCATCATACTTCCTCTCGAGCATCGTAACGAATAAATTTGATTTTATTTCAAATACAACTACTCTATAATGTGTCCATATTTGGCATGAAATTCAGACAAATATACATTATTAACAAATACAACTTTTAAAAATAAAATATTAACCTCAACAAGATATGCCAAACATTTGCACATCACTCAATTATGCAACTTATTCTCAAGAATAATATTAAGATAAAAATTCATAACTATACTTTCAACAATTTTTAATAGTACACACATTCAACAGCACAAATTCCCAGCTAGTTTTGTCACGTTCATGGTTTCTCTGGTGCTTGGGTCCGACGGATCCGGCGCCCTTTGTGCTCACACCTTGGATATAATTTATGCTATTTTTACCATGACGTGATCTGTATTTGAGTGGCTTTTTACCCATTAGTTGTAGATCTATCCTCACGATTCTTCAAGATATTCTTCAAAATTCCATTAAAATCTTTGCTGAGAGTCAGCTGCCTAATGATACCAACACATATCACATTCCTATAACGAATTTAGGGATAAACTATGACTATTTGGCAGTCTTCTTTCCAAATGTAACCATTAGCCCTAATCACACAATTATTAATGCAAAATAACACCACGCCTGTAATCCCCGAAAAGGTAGGCAGAGGAGTGCAGTACACTCCCATATTTTACCAGTTACGTTTAAGACCCATAGAATATGTGGTGAGCCTATTGCCATACACCCAGGCACAGATCCAGACTCTGAGTAAAAGTAAAAAGTAAAATAAAAAGTCTAAATTATAAAAATCCAATAGTACCTGAGCCTTGATTTGAAACCAGGACCTCCCGATTGGCAAAGAGACAGACACAGGCACAATTATTAAAGACACATTATTACAATCAAAGTATTAGCAAATCCCAGCAGTTGTCTACAGTCTCATGTGTCCAAAAAAAGTTAACCAACAAATATTTCGAGGAGGTTTATAAACATGAGATCCTTCCATTGTTTATGCTTTTTTGGTCCATGCAATGTTATTGGATCTTTCTGTGGTACTCGGATGCAGAGTTACCATAATCCTGGAGGTTGAAGAGTGTGGATCTATTAGTGGACATGTATTTGAGGAAATCTTGCATATGGCCAAGGAGAAGTTGCAAGGACTTCTCATCCAAGGCCGTGTAAGCCAGCATGGGCCCCATTTTAGCAAACAATCTCAATAGATGTATTGATCCATATATCTGTGACATTGGAGTATCGGGGTATTCATGTAGAATCTCGCTGTATTGGGGCCTTTCGAATTTATAGAGAAGTTGAGAGCCTAGAGTTACATTAAAATACTCCTTAATGCCTTCGGTGATATCGACCAGTACTGACTCCTTTGCTTGATTGTGAGATTTGCTCGACTTCTTGAAGGCTAAGAAATTGTCAACAATCTGTGCTACAGTCAGCTTGGCTGGCAGGATGGCCAGTTTTTGTTGTCTCGTTATGACATCCCAGTCATCCACAAGCCACACCTTGAGTTCCTCAGGTATTTTGATTTTCACTTCAACTTTTGCTAAATACTGCTCCTCTGACTCTATAGACACATCTAACCTGCCTCTCTTCTTCCTGTAAACGAAAGATATTTTAAAGTATTACCCTTTTCATAAAATATTTATCTGTTAACTAATTAATAGTAAATGAGATAGCAGATGAAATGTGAAGATCGAATTTCTTTCCTACATGAATAATAGTGATGATTAAAAGGCTGGTTAATTTTTAAGTATCATCATGATTCATGAAAACTCTAGTTGAAATGAAGTCCATACCATTTTTAGCTTTGTCTATCAGATTTTAAATAGTTTGTTCTGCATATAGATATGGTGAGCAAAGATGAAGCAGGTAATATTTGAGCAATACATCTAACGATAAAATTTCTTAATCCTAAGAAAATTGATTGTCCTCAGTTTTATGTATTCCCATTGTCGTTAATAGTTCTCTAATCACTACTTAAAACCAATTCAAAAATGTATTTGAACATGATTTATTAATTGTCCAGAAAATATATTCTTACATTTGATATTTACTCATGACTGGAAAAAAAACTTTGGTTATTCTAAAAGGTCAATGCATTTAATAAAAATGTTCTAATGTTAGTTTAGCTGATAAGAGATATTATCAGGGTTTTTTTTCAGTATATTTATTCTGAGTATGTCATGTCATTGAGTATTTATACATTTTCTACCATACATTGCAACCATTATACTGTAATGAAGAGTGGTGATGTGAAGATGGTTGATATGTCGCCAGCTTTGAAACTCAGCGTCTTTGCCGATCACTTGCTTTCTTATGTAATCCTTGTAATATTTTTGGTGTAAGAACGCTAATGAAAATATGATAAATATAATAAGAAAACCAAAACATACTTTGGCTGATCAGAACCAGAATCAGCAGGTGTATCTTTGCTTTGTGTCTTGGTAGCTTTTGCCGGTACAGGGGTGCTATCGGCATCTTTCTCCTTGTCCTTGCCTGAAAATGCACAAAATAACAAAAAATGAACAAAAACTTAATGACTTTTTTTATTAGTAGATACCCCTATCTTTTTTGATCACAACATAACTTGAGAACGAGTACAGATTTCATTCATCTTATCTTTTTAATTTTTCTAATACTTTGTACCAAGGTTCACACGGAAAGAAAATTACACAGAAAACTGGAAAGTTGAGCAGAAAACTAAGAAAGTTGTGTATCAAAAAGCTTTACAATAAGCACTATATTTTTGAAACAACTGCTTTGTATTGTTATCTATTTCAGTCTGAATTTAATATTCATAGCTAAGACAGGATAATGCCTGGCGACCTGACAGCCTGTAGAATATATTTAGAACAAACAAAGAACAAAACCAAATTACACTGCATGCACCTCTACTTGCAATCTTCACTTACATACTGATATATGAAAAATAAAACAAAATAAACAAATAACAACTTACCAGCAGGAGTAGAGGCTCTGGACTCTTCACGGGCTGGAGTTGTGTTGGCTGCACTGGTTGCCGCCTCTGATTTGCGTCCTTTGGCTGGAGCTGATAATAAATAACCATTAGTGGACACTGACCGAAGTTTCAAGCCCAAGGAAAAATCCCATCTATTGATAGGTATTTAAAATCTCAAATAATACTGTAAATACTGACTACTGAAGCCAGGTTGGAATCTTACATCTTGTTGTTCACCATCTTCATTATATTATCAATCCTTTCACATTTCACTTTCATCACAGTGATATATCATCATCATTTAACCTTTTATCTTTCCACTGTTGGACACTGCTCTCTTCTCAAATAGCCTGTGGTTCTGGATAAATCGACCTATCCGTAGAATAAAGTTCCATAAGAACATGTGACCAACACATTTTTTCTTTATTTTTCAGACTGTTTAGGCCTATATTTTATGGTAGGGAAACAAAAGTTTAATGTTTTTTAATTTATTTAAATTTTTGTTTCACTACCATAAAATATAGATCTAAATAGTCTAAAAAGAAAAAGTGTGTTGGTCACATGTTCTTATGGAACTTTATTCTACGGATAGGTCGATATGATTGATTTGATACGTTACCATTACAAAACCCTGGGCTCAACTGTACATGTACCGAATGTAATGGTCTTTTAACATATTAAAATAACATCTCGTTTGTATTTTGCTGAAGAGATAGGTAGTAGAGTGTAGTATCCCATTTTAACCAGTTATGTTATACAACAGGCTCACCTATTACATGGTGGGATGTAAATGTAACTGGTGAAACGTGCACATTCCTCTGCCTACCCCTTCGGGGATTGCAGGCGTGATGTTGTATGTTGTAAGTCCAATGAAAAAGGAGGTGAGACTATTGAAAATACCAGGCACAAAATCAGACTCCGAGCTACTACAGGAAATTTTAAATTAGAAAGAGCTAATAATATTTTGTCCGAATCTGGGTCGATTTCAGATTCTCTTACTCAGCAGTCGCACTGTAACTATTAGGTCAACGACGCTGTTTTTTATTAGATTTTTATATATAATACCATCAACTCTTTTAACGTTCCACTGTTAGACACACGTCCCCTTTAAATTAAAAGGATTAAGGTCATAGTCCGCAACGCTGGACAAGTGCACATTAGCGACTACACACGCCTTAGAAAACATTATAGAGAATTCTAAAGTTTGCAAGTTCCTCACGACATTAGTATAGAACTTCTACAGATTTCCAATCAACTTTTCAAATGAAGAATTAAATAAAATATCTTTCTAAAGCGACAACAAAGACGAGTTCATTTCATCAGGACTGCCAACATAAACACGAATGGGACCATTCTGTCTATTGAGCTGTATAAACTGGTAAATTCCAGTAACGTATTCTATGGCTGTCTTGGCGTCCGAGCTGTCTATTTACTGAAGACAAACAATCGCTCATAGCAGCATTCACGTTACTATGGCAACCGTTATAAAATTTCCGACAACCCGGTCGAAGCGAGCATATTTATCATGTTTCGCTCGTCAATGTTTGATTTTCTGCTTATTAACATGCGCTAAATGATAAAATAAACGGTGAAATCAGTACAGCTATATTATAAGTGGCTCGGAAATGATCGAAACCGGCTTGGAAAGGGAGCGATGAATGTAGAAGAAGCACGGCTATTTTGTAAGGATGATGTATTTGGCACTGGGTCCTCTCTGCCTACCTTGTAAGGGATCTGGCGTGCCAATATAATGATATAAGTGGCAAATGTTTTTGCAACTAAATAGACAGTAGAGGTTTTTTCAAGGCATATGGGAAATTTAAAGAAAATTTTTCGCTCTTATTGAAATGGGGGCGGATGGAATGCATTAGTGAAGCTTTTAAATCCTAATACTGCGGCATATACATTTATCACCCTTTTGTTGTCAACAAAAGCTCATACATAATTCATGTTGATAGACGCTGAGAAGAGAATAGACAAGTGTGTCGCGGAAGTGTGTCAAGTTTGCGTCGTCGTCTGCGAAGCGACTGTGATGCAATGGTCACAGTGCGATAGTCTTGTCGTCCCTCTAACATATTGGTTGTTTCGATACTGTTGTTCGTTTGCCACATTTTCATATGACAGTAACATTTTAAGATGGCCGTGGTGTAAATTGTTCCAAGATTTTAGTCAGTAATGAGTTGGTTGGGCAGATTATGTAGAATTGAGGAATGATTTGAAATTAATGTGACTTGGCTAATGTCAAATGACTTAATATTTAAAGTTAATTATCTTAAATTAGCCCACAAACAATATAATATGATTAGTCACGTTGCGATTCTGAAATTACGTTGGACTAATTAAATCTATTTGTTAAGTTTAATACAGCTTTAATTAAGTAAGTAATTAAGTTGCCTCATTAAATTTAATATCCTCTACCGCTCTTCATGAATCCGATTTACAAGTTTACAAGGCTTAGTTTCTAATAGCAATACCACACCGGTACTAATGAAAAAACGGTATCGTGAATATGTATAGTATAAATGGTCCAATGAATGTGTCAAGAATGAATGAATCATTTTTTTTTTTTTAATCGACCAATTAACATTCCACTGTTGGAATATGAGTCTCCTCCCATATTGAGAGGGTTGAGGCCGTAGTCCTCCACGCTGGCCAA
>DWJK01000446.1:0-22266 GCA_018248815.1 Croniades pieria auraria
GAAGCACCCATTAACCTCTACTTTCATAGCAAGTGTGCGAATCTAAGTAAATTATATATTTTTTATAAGTCACATTATGACCATTGCTATTATGAACAATATAACGCAAATGCAATACGAAACTGTAAATATTATTGGATGATGACTTCCCTTCGCAGCAGTGGCAGATAACGTAATGATCCACTTTGTAACTATAAATAATATTTAAAGCAATGCGTTTTAACGCTGACCCATAAGGAGAACTGGGTGTTGGCGAAGTGTGTTTTCAATGTCACGCATTGAGGGTTGACCATACATTATGTATTTATAAAATACATATGTAGACAAAATAGCACATAGTACTATTTCTATGAGCGCACCCCACCGATTGTAATCTGGGTGAGGGGCGAGCGGTTGCACGAGCGGACCAATCGCTGTGCTCTCATGACCAGAAAAGGGGGAGGAGTTTCGCACCCCTAGTTTTCTAGGGGTTAGTGTGCTTCCGCGGCCAACCTAGTTTGCCGTAAGTCTCCCTGCGCACCGCATGGCCCCCCGCATCTACTAATTTAGGGTTGATCAATCGGCTCCGCCGGCGGCAGTTACGTAACAGACACTAGACAAATTCCAGGCGAAGCGCAGTTCGCTGCCATCGGCGGCCAAGCCACGGCCTTGGTAGCACACGTCTACGTGTCTAGTTTGAGCAATAACACCTAAGTAATACAGTAATACCTTTTAGCCTGATCTATAGCAATAACGTTCCATAAACAAAAGTATTCACGAGAAGACAAGACGCATAACTAATTAGGCAAACTGTCGTAGCGCGCGCTCGCACAATGTTTTTGTAGCGTTCCAACAGATGGCGTGTACGTTGCAGTTCGCATAGACTTCATGCTCAAAAGGTCTTCTATCTATTCGTAGCTTCTTTTAGAATTTATTCGTATAAATCTAGACGTCCTTGCAAGATTTTTTGTCATCCACATAACCAGTCAAACCGCTCGTTGCATACATAAAAAATGTTACACCTACTTTATATTTAAATTACTGAGAAGTATTTCGCATCTGATTATAAATAACACAAGCATACTTAACGTCTGTGTGAATTTAATAAAATACGTTTAAACGATAGTAATGAGAAATGTATTAAATTAGATAAACGTCATTGATTTGAAAAGAATGTCGTAAGTGTGGCAATCGGTTATTGTTTCATTTTTAATCAATCCGGAAGCAGACGATGACACTCAATGCAACCTGAAAAATTACTTTTCGGCTAACTATTTCGTCTCTCTTTTCTAAGGTGTAGAACGCGTAACCACATCGTAATTACATTTGTCAAATCTTTATTTCACACTGAATTTCAATACATTCTGTCTATTTCTTTTAGTTGTTTAATTTGAAATTTGCACTAGTTGTGGGGATCGAGCTCTTCAGCTATGGGGTAAACTTACCATATATGTAGGTAGTAATGTGCAAATACCACACTGAAAAGAAATATATAAAGTTATACCTTCCATTTCAATGGCTTATTTTAGACATGCAAACAGCTCATAAATTGTTTAGCCTTATGTTTCCAATTATGCACCACAGAACTTATACGAAATAGCCTTGTTGCTCAAATACAAAAATATTTTATTGCTACTCATCGTTACTCCTTATATTATTACATTTGCGGTCGACGAATACCAGCCTCATATCGAATCGACATCGGCAAGGAGAATACATAAATGAAATACATTGATTTGGAAAACATTTATAACAATTTCTAGAACAGCATGCAAATGAACTAATCCCTAAGGTCGTTTCCGCCTTATCGTGCTGAAGGACTTCAGTAGCCGTGACTTAGTTACCCACAGCGAAGTGAAGAACAAGCTAGGAGGCCGTCCTAAATATAGGCGCTAGCTAGCTCGAGGTGGCGCGTTCCAAGTGAGCCAATTTCCGGAGTCGACTTTAGATGTAGCATGTACCTATAATTCTGATAGCACTGGTATATTTCTTCCCGTAAGAAAGGGCAGAGGCACTTGTCACGTAATTTTCGACTTCAAAGCTAAATAGCAACCTTCTAGATAAGTGTGCAATCTAGACTGCACCTCGCTTACCATCGGAGGAGGTTACAGTCAAAGCGAAAGCTATACTATAGGCGTCATCCATCGAATCACATGTCTAACTGCTTTGATGTGATTAAAAAGTTTCGAGCTAAACAACGGCGTGCACACATGTGCAATATAATGTACACTATTATACGGATGTTAAACTATAATGAGATCTCTACGTATAGTTAAGGATGGGCGATATGTATACATATTTCATGCAAATGAAACGTTAAATAAGTTCCGTTAAGAATGTCGCATTACAAATTATTATACATGTTTTTGACGTTCACTAAAGGTACGTATGTGTGTATGAAACAAAATAATGAATTAAGAGTTTCCAATTTGACATACCAAATTACCAAAGCGCAATTTTGTTTCCGCTTTATGCAGAATATTTTTCTTACAACAATGAAATCCCGTTGACGGCTAGGAATATAGCGCAAGGACAAATGCAACATATTTCGTGCCCTTTAATGATATGACATTATTTAAAGGTCGAGAGGTTGCAAGCGCGACTTGATCGAGAAGACCTGGGTTGAATCCCAGGTTGAGTATTATGGATTTTTCTATCTTGAAATTCCTAGTGATGGTTCGGAGTCTAGATTTGTGTCCGATGTATGGTAATAGGCCCACCTCTTTTTTATAGTAGGATGTAAATTAAACGTGGAAGTGTACTACACTCTTCTGACTGCCTCTTCGGGGACTACAGTCGTTGTGCTACATTTTTTTTTAATATTTGATAGGCTAACATTTGACCGCGATTCCTCCTGATGGCAAACACATATGCGTTCTAAGGTGAAAGGCAAGCCTAAAAACAATGTTACTCAAATTATCGACTATTAGGGGTTGTTCCATACACATAAAATATTCTATGTCTACATTATTCACTGAACTGTAGCATTTAATTATTTTTTGTTGTTTTTAGTTTAACTTAATCCATCGACTATCCCAATTTATTGCTGTTGACTCATATCACAGAAAATCCATATTCGTAAACTCCCTACCAACAACAAACAACAACTCACCACCTATTCCATTGTGGGACGTAAACGTAACTAATGAAATGTGGTAGTGTTCTATGCTCTTTTGCCTACCCCTTCTGGGATTACAGGTTAGGAACGATCTCATCGATCGTTTATTTTTATTTTATCGAACACATTAATGTGGAGCGAACCCGCCGGTTCGATCTCGGTAACAATTACATTTTTGTATATGTAAAAAACTTGCCACCGGATGTTAAATACGTCTCGGAATTAAAACGAAACGCGCTTTAAAGCGACATTAATGTTCATCTTAAGAAGAAAAATGCCGTGCATGCCTTTAACAATGTTTTACATACGAGTATATAAATATTGTGACGTTTGTTTCTCATACGAGAATACAGAAACTAAAGACTTACAGCGGCTACGGTTCTAACCAATTTTTCTCGCCTGTGCTACCTTCAGCGATGCCATTTAGATGGTTTTTTTATTCAGGAACTTTCGTCCTGTCGTTCTTTTAGGAAATCTCCGATTTGAACGCATGGGTCAACGTCTATTGATTCTATCATTCGGACTCACCGTTTAAATCTCTTTCTTTATTCAGTTATCATCCGTATTTTTTTTTCATTTCTGTTTCTATAATTTATTTAAAATCTTTTTAATAGCACATTATGATAGAATTTCAAGTATGTAAAGTAGTCATAATTAAATTAAATAAATATTGGGAGAACATACGGTGGTGCTAATTTCCATAAACGCACATGAAGTGTCGCGTTTGAGTCCAGAAGTAAACACACACTCATGCGGCGCATTGATGTATGTATAAGGGAATATTAATAGATGGCTCCACGATCAGCGCAAGGTGGCTGAAAGAAACTGGATAAGAAGTGTCGATGATAGTACTCAGTGACGCACTTTGGTAGAGGCCTATTGTCAACACTAGACTGATGTCGACTACTGATTGTGTCACTGATGATGAATACAGGTTATACCATTAAATGACTGATTCCTTAATGCAACACTCACTGGTTTAGCGATTTTTTATTGATACATGTTATAAAATAAATTTATCCGACCTCAATAGTAGAAGAGATCAGACCATTAATTAATTCTAATTGACTTTTACTTATAAAATTTTTTGATCAATACTTACTACTTAGTACAAAGCAAAGTCCCCAAAACACAACTGTATCTCTCCATTATTGCACTGTGATCTCAGAAACTATGGAGAGAAATTTTACACAGTGTTCGTTAAAAACAAATTAGATCCGTTAGAAACGATATATTATAGACACTGATGTATTTTCTGTTAATACTTACCGAGCAGTGGCGACAGACACAGATAAAGTTTATTACTAAAACCGTTAAAGTTAAGCTACTGTAAGGTATTTTGAAATAGATACATTTAATAAATATTAAGAACAGGTCGTAACAGCATAAATATGTCTGTCTTAAAAGGGTTACTCTATAATAATTAAAATATTCTCAAAATTGCTCTTAAAAATTGCATCTTATTCACGTTAACCGAAGTATGTAAGTGGGTTAACCTGGTAACTGTATAGTTGTGATGCATTGCCTTGTATACTTATTTTTGATTTGTACTTGTTGAGATATACGAGTATTTACTTACAATTGCCAATAAAAAATGTATCCTATTTAAGTAGTGTAGCGACAACGTGTTTATTACTTTCTATTCCTTCTGCTTCCGAGCGATGTCGATGGACGTTGCATTGTGATCTTGGTGAAAGGATTAGCCAATTAGCGTGAATAGCTTTTCTATTGCTGTGGTGCTGTGGTCGTAGGGGGCTTTATAAGACAATCATTCAAAGAAGCAAAGTTCACAAAGTCTATCTACATAGTCTCTCCCAAATAGATTAGGCACTAGTTAATGGGGGAGACAGAAATCTCTAAAACAGACGTGCGTATATGACGAGTGTGATGGTCGTAAAAGCGCGTCGGGTCTGTAAGGCTAGAATTTGGCACTGGATGTTTTCGGCCTACCCCGTAAAGGACTTTGCGTAACCATATAATATCAGAACGTATTCGAAAAATCATATTAACTGATATAATTAAATAGTCTTACGCTTATGTGTCAGTTCACGTGTATACCGATCGCTACACGCACACTAGAAGTATCAAAAAGTGAACGCCTAGTCACATTATCTTCGCCTATTTCAAGTAATTAGCGTGTTTAGTTTGATTTAATTGACGATCCAATACGCACTCTGCGGCCACGGCCACAAATCGGAATAATTTAAGCCAACTTATTCTGGGTTTTGGTGTTCATGTATATATTATGCATGTGTGAGTTTTTGTATGTTTTTAATGTATTCAAGACCTATACAATTGTACACATTGGGGCGACTTTTTAGCCTAAATTGGAATTTTAGGTAGACCTTGAACGTCGACTTTTTTCCTCGGTTATAATATAATCGAAGGTGTCTACGGCTGCAGTATCAATACAATATCATATTCTAAAAAAAATAATGGTCTTTGAAGAATGCTAGAACGTAATGCTAGATGCAGTCAATTCTTGGATAGATGGCCATTTTTCGTTAACATTCCATGATTCGATTAATTCATCAAGTTGGCTAGTAAAACAGTCTGGTCGATGGATGTGGTGCAAAGCAATACATTCACCTAAAGTACCCTTCACGTCTTCGCAGTTACGATCTAAGGGTTGCCACCAACAAAACTCTGTTCCTCTGTTTATTATTATTGCGCGAGTATCCTTAAAATGTATCGCAAACAGTTGAGGAATGCATAATAAATTGTAATTTTTATCATACTTTTTGTTCTGTTAGATCTTACGTTTTCTTGGAACACGCTCTATTAGGCCCACGATCGTTTTTGTACTGCGATAAAAACCAGTTGGCGTGCGGTTTCGTGACACGACGTTTATGTACCGAAATTCACACGTGGCCAATTCTTTGGAGAGACAATCGTAGTTTTTAATTTAACTTTGTGGAAGTGTATTACACTCCTCTGCCTACCTCTTCGTGGATTACGTGTTAAGTAATATAAGTGTTTTCGATTTGTGCTTAACAGGTCTGTCCTCAAGTGTACATGCAACAAATTAAAATGTTAAAGAAAATTACCAAAAATATCTATATATTACAGTTAGAAATTGAAATGCTAGTGTGGAAGCAATGCATTGCGACGTAACTATCATGCGCCGAACACACGCTATTCGTTCAACGAGCGGGCACAGTTAACCACAGCACACAGTTGGAGGAGCCGCGTTCGCATCTTTCAGTTGCAATTAACGAATCCAGGTCAATTTAACGCCGGCCCATAATTTCGTTAAAAAATCTTTATAACCAGTATTTACTTCTATTTGTATTAGTTTTTCAATTGATCATTCAGAGACGCATTCAAACTATCATGTGGATATAAACACTTTTTAGCTCCCCCAACAACGAATAACGTGATCTCACTCGAGACGTCCGAACGAACTAGATGGCTCTATATAAACGATTTTGTGTTCGAAAATGAAATATTTTGATTTGATCACTACGGTGTAAAAAGAAGTCCAGAATTGTAAAGTTTTATACGTGGACATTAAGCATGATATGAAGCAAAGATATAAAACATATGTTTTTAAAGAATTGATGTTGGTCTATGGAATTTCCATAGCAAAATTCCGGTAATCTGTAAACTTAGCTAAATACAGAGCATTCTGACTCGATTACAGACGGCGACGTGTAATACAGCAAAGCTTGACGCGGACCGAACTTGAATTGATACCTGTAAGTGGCAAATATTTCGCAGCACAATCCCATACTTCGAGGTATATAAGCAGTCCGTTTCGGTTGTACGCACTGGGGAATTCACAGGTCAGTTCACTTGCGATAAGAACTGTAGCCAGTAATAGAAGATCAATTAGCGATTAGCAAAATGGCAGAAGAAAATTAATGAGAACGTATTTGAATAAACAATAGCAAGACAATGGTGACAGAAGAGAAAAAACATACATACATAGCACGTTAGAAGGCACATTCAATTAATGAGGAACAGCCAGTTGCCACAAGAAAATATTGTTACAACATTAGTAATAAGCCACGCACGTACCGAGTGTGTCCATATACGGAAGTTATGTGCTGGAGCCCCTTAAATACATTTCTAAGGTAATTTCGTTTTTAAATATCACGGAGGTGGCGCCTCGCAATACCGACAAAAAGTTTGTGATGTGTATGCAAACCCTTGCTTCGTCACGGCTCTCGGACACCAGGCTCGCAAACGTGACTAGAACGCCAAATAATTGCTATTATGTACTATTATAATTTGTCACACACCGACTATATACAATCTTAAATTAAAAGTATAAAAGGAAAATAATTTACTATTAACCGAAGTGGGATCACAATTTGCCTGCAATAAAAACCCAATGTTTTATCACTGAATAAATGTTATTGTCTACAAACATTTAGATGTAACTTTTACATGACATTTCGATTAAGATTTGCTCCGATTAATAATTGTCTTTCGATAAAAACTGAAGTAAGTGCAGTAACCAGTAATTGATGAAATCACGAAGATTTCGATATCTCTCTTTATATTTAGAGGTTTGATTAAAAATCAATCTCGAATAATTTGAAATGTTTTAATAACAATCCCATTATAACACACGGCACAAGTGTATCGACGAATGTGAAAGTACTCCAGATTAACATTTGTCGGAACGATTGCAGAAATTAATTGAAATAACAGGAAACAGTTTGTTTTTGAGAACTTTTAGAACTACAGAACAATGAATATTGAGAAAGTTTTATGAAGACATTGAACAAACCATAAACGGATGATAGTCTGGGATACTCGTCCGTTTCCAGCTTCAGCGAATGTACGAGGAGGGTGTTTAATACTATTATTACAGTCTCAATATCGGCATCGGGAGATAGTGAGATCGTGACGCGGCGTCTGCGACGCGCCTTATCGCCGCATCGGGTTCGTGGCCGTCGTAAATAATGTGCAACTCTTGCCGCCACGCCCCCACCGCACTAGAACAAAAACACTATGCAGTTGCACACCGATCCGCGATTTGACACGCATCAGGCGATCGATTATGACCAGCCGACCGAGCGTAACATTCATTGTTGCCAACTTTTATTGACTAGTCGAAAACAGATACAATCACAAAATAAACAGACGTTACTTATCATGCCACGAGCATCTTACTTTTTTGGTCTACTTTCACTATTTTAGAAACTGATTCATCAAGCGGACTATGTTTTCCAAGGAAGAACGCCCGCTGACCAATACTTTCGCAATAAAATGGAAAAATTGTAATCCGCCTTATTATAACCATATGAGCCGCGTCAGTATGCAAACGGTGAATGTCTTTTTATTGGCGAAAGTCAGAACAGATACACTATTTAATTATTATGTGTACTGAATACCGGTAGCTGAAAGAGTGGAAGGTGTTAAAGCAACCGGTCGAAAACTGCATAATCAGTAGACGCAAGTATGCTCTGTGTACAACATATTAGTATATTTTCAAAGACTTCTCACGTCTCACCTTACTGTCGCAATGAAAGCACACGAATGTGACGTGGAAGTGTTGCAGTCTCACCGAGTACCCGTCGGGCGGCAGGTAGCGATGTTGAATATGTACGCATTAGTCCACCGCCACGTTTGCACAACATCCAGGTAACAGTGAGATGGATATTAGAATTTTTATAACACACTTAACTGTATCACAGATTAGCATATTGCAGAACAGGTTCCACTGCGACCCATGAGAAAGAATTGCACAGATAAGAACTTTCTAATGTCTCGCCGATATTATATTTCGTTATTATTTATGTTAAGCAAATTCGTGAACAATTTTTATACTTACTTTTTATATTTTGAAAATATACTTTTTCAATGTATTCAATGACGGCAGACGATGAAAAAACCATGATGAAATAAACCAATTACGGAATGCATTCCGATGAATGACCATTTCAGTTTGCTGAGCTGTTAGGAGGGAATGGAAGCTTATTGAGTTCATTCTAGTCATTACAATAAACACTTTTGAACACGGTTATATCAATAAACCATTAAAATGTACCATTATATTTGTAAATTTACTAATAGAATTTTGATTGAATTGTGTTATTAATTAATTGCCAAGATTTTGACATTAGACATATTTAACTTTCCAGAATGTTCTTTATTATACCACCACTATAATATGCATTACGATGGCTTGCCGTGAAATCTATCTCAGATATTTCGTGTGGTATTGCGACGTTGACATCATGATCTGCTCCTCTTGCGAATCAATGGGATATTGCGTCAATATAATTTATTACATGACATGTACCTTGATGGCTATTTATTTGTGTGTAATTTACCTTTGTAGTTTCGCTTATCGTGGTGTTATTTTCATCTCCATAGATGTTGTGTGCTACCCGCTAGACTGTGCGGCGGTGAGGCCGCGGCTGCACTATCGTGGTCGTGGCAAGGCGTTGTTTTTGACTGAAAACGGTGCACGCGCTTCTTGCCGCGTGTCCGGCCACTAAACCCACGTGGGCGAGTCTATTAACCTAACGAAGCAGCAACGAAGAAATCTATATAAATATTCAAATTTAAACGAACCGAGCAATGTGAAGCCGTTTCTTCTTAGTTTTGGGTGTTTTGACGCGTCTGTACTTTATTAACTCAATACACAGCTGACAATGTATTTAAATTTTTCCTTTAATTGTTAGTTACACATCTCTGTCGTATTTTATCTCAATGCACAGCTGTCAGTTTAAGGAAATTTCTTTATTAATTTTCTTATCATATATTTCTGTCGTAAAACAAAGCCATTATCAGTATTTGCAACGGCACAAACTGTACTAGTAACTCGTTTTTCCACGTTGCCTCGTTATGACATTACTACGAATCCGTCCCAGCCAGCGCGGCTGCGTAACACTAGATCGAAACTCGAAGCGACTCGCTCGATTAGCTTATAAAACGACACTTACAGGTATTACAATGTTCATTCAGTATTTTCATATCAAAACTTGTATTTATGGTGAACAATGATTTACACACTAAAGGTAACTAGACACGTTATACGAGATGTTACATTGCATTCGAAAAATAAATCGGCAGTGATGTATTTTATATTGAATATGTTAGGTAGTTCTTCATTTATCAACAGTTGCTTGGCCCCCAGCATGATAAATTGATAAAAAAATTCAAGAAATATTTAGTTTTAAACATTGCCACCTGAAAGTCGTAATATCATCTACATATGACCAGGGACTGGTAAAACGAGCTAAGGGAGTTAAAGTAAAAGCAGGTCTTAGTTTTGGCAAGAAAACCCCAGCTTAAGTTTGGTTTTTTTTTGTCCCATGGAGATAATAGATTGTTCGACCGAACGAGGGGCACCTCCTGTTTGATACAACAATGAAAGAATACCGGCCTTTTAACATTGAATTTGTTTTTTAAATTTAAAGTGAGGTAAATCAGATTATGTTAATCACAAAAAAGTCCTTTTTAAAAGAAGCGATCTAGTAGCAAACGAGCACAATCTGAATTTAAAAGGACTTTTTTATTAATAACAAAAATCAATTAAAATTGATATACATAAATTGACATAAATAGCGATATTAATTTTAAATTAGTATTAATTTAAGACTACCGGAGTGCAACTGTACATGACAATGAAGTTTGGCTTGAAATGATCGTGTTTTATCTTGGGACGCATTCATACTGTATATGAAATGATAAATTCATCGAGTGTAAGTATGTAGTGGCCCTACGCTCGCCTGCAAACACTACCCACGAGGGTCGGCGTGGTCCCCCGCTCAACGCGCCCATGTTTACACGGGTCCCACAACTAGCCCCCGGCGATCTACGAATTTCTAGCGGATATTACATCCACCCACCGTGTTATTACAGTAAAGCTCTAATGAAATATCAGCTGCATCCAGACATCTAGCCTCACTCGCTCAGAGACTAGATTTGTTCTAAATTGTTATTGTATGTCTACAGTAGGTCCCGTACTAAACAGGCAGAGAGCCCCGAGTGGCAAATGTCTCTGTTCTTACAAACTTTGAAATAACGGAATATTCAGCCGGTTACTAGTTGTATACACGGCTTTAAAAAACCTTTCAATGCTAAAGTAACTCAACGATGTGGCTGTTTCAAAAAATAATGTACTTAGTACATCTCACGGTCGTAGATTCTAAACTAGAAATGAAATTGTTAATAAAACGTTGATATTTTAAAGTTTTAAACTATTCTTACATATTTTAATAGAAAATAAATATCTTTTAAAATTACTGTCTTTATTGCTTTTTTGAATTACCTATACTTTCAATTCATTCACTACACAAGGATGCATCTCTGTAAGATTTCTATCAAAACGAACTCATCGAGATTTTCTAAAAGCTAACATATTAAATTAACAAGAAAAATTAAACGCAATTATGTATATTTTGACATACTAATTGAATCTGTGACCTTACAAATATATAAGATCCTAATAGGGGTGTAGGCACTGATGGATATTAAATGCAAATATTTTTATTTTTATTGTTCTATATATAAAAACACCAAAAATCATGATATTAAGTTACGTAAAATTAAGTTGTATTTTTATTAATGTAATGAAAAAACAATACTTTTGACTTGTTGTCACGTGATACCGAACACCAATCGCAACGCGGTGACGTCACGGTCCTCTGAACATTTTGACGTTGGTTTGTCATTAAATTTTTTTCTAGGTAAACTGAATTAAACTGTTATTTGGTCTAAAATTGATAAAAATAGTTATTTTAAGAATTTTGAAATGTATGAAAGGAACAGGTTGAATTTGCCGATAGTTGATAAAATAATGGTTGGTAATTACTTCGCAACAAATAGCAACTTCTGTGCTGCACATTGCACATTCTATTACGAGTACGCTTATTAGAAGTATACAGTGATAAATTGACAAAGAAAATTAACATAAAAAATTATAAGTATGTGCCTGAGCTCACTATAGGAAGGTCCTCACTTTTGTCAATAGATTCTTAAGATACCGCCTCTTGATTTTGGTTCATTATACATTCTGCTATTAAAGTTTTTCTTTGCCTTTTTACAGTTGTAGGTTGAGTCATATCAGTAGACATACACTTTCGGTCACGATGACAATGACATTTGGACGGCAAACAATTAGGTCTCGTGCGTATTTGAGATGTGATACCAGTTACATGGTATTGCATGTACATACACAATATTTGTAGGACTTACAATCCATTTTATTATTTAAAAACTGAATTAATTCGTACCGTGGCGTTATCTGTCAGCCATGACAGATCATACGCGTTACGGCGATAATTTAAAAAATTGAAAATAAAAAAAAATGTAATTAAATTAAAATTACGATTATGTATTTATTCATGTAGTTTTTTATGTATCAACAAATACACCTCTGTCAATAATTTTAATCATTAAAATTGATTTCTTAAAACTGATTAGACCCCTACTAAATTGTTACACATTTTATGACGTCATTTTAATGTAATGTAATTTATAACAATAACTTTTATACAGGATTAAATCAATGTTATTGTAACAATCAACTGGTAATCACTAAAATAATCAAAATAGGATCTAAGTATGTAAATACACTAATACAAATGGAAGACTTACGAAATGTAGTCGACTCAGTGACTATGCATTTTAATTGATACAAAGTGGAGATTTATAGTTATAGTGATTAAATAATATATCCACATCCATATTATTTTATTATGTTTATTGCTGTAAAAAGGGGGTTCAGTTTAAATTCATCAACATCATCAGCCTATTTCAGACCACTGCTGGACATTTTCCCTTCCGGCCCGGTAGTTTACACTGCCAGACATTATTCTTTCAGTACAAAAAATTCAGAAAACAATTAACATTACTTGCAATAATATATGAGTTAAATAAATTCAAATGTTATTTGTCTTATACACACGTAATACTAATATCTAAATATAAACGTCTAACACTAGTCAGTATTCCACAAATATACCTTCGTCCACAAAACGCAAGAAAATAGATTACATGATAGAATTAATGCAATAAAAACACCTTTGTTTTGTTCCTTTTGAAACGTTCTCCATATTATATCTCCATTATTTTTATAATATCCTTGCACAATATAATACAGAAATAAATCAGTGAAACTTCAAAACTGTTAACAATGCTGGTGTATCTCTGATGGTAACAATTTATGAGGCCGACACAGACACAGACAAAACAGTTCTTAATGGGCAGCAAAAATATATTTCAAACTTGCTAAAACATATATTTTATGCAAGAAAAAAAAATCCTTGAAATAGTGCTAATTTAAAATTCAAATGCACGCTCGTCTGCGTCTGGCAATGGCAAAAGTGAATAGAATTGACCCGCTCCACACTGCAAAAACTTATATTTGCAAAATCACTGATGACTACAAATATGATTTCGTGGTACAGGTGCGGCGTTGCGCGGAGTTACATTTCATGTGGAAAATACTTGATTCTAATAAAAGCAACGTCTAATTGTTATAATTATTATTCTAATGGCGAGACGAGATTTCAAAAACGGTGACCTTCTCTCACGACTGCAGACTAGACCTGAATAACCAGTGCCGCGTCTACCTATAAAACGTTATTCGTCTAACGATCTCGAGCTCTCCGACCTATCGACGGTGTCTCCTTTATTGTAAATATTTAAAACAGTTTTAATACTAATTGAAAAAATTGAAACTAACATTTATTATACTTACAAAATTTTCTAACTTATACGTTTTTTTTCACTGAGCACACAAATCTGCCGGTATGCCGGATTATGATATGACACATTTCTTAATGCATCAATTATGATCTTCCAAAATTTATATAAAAGACTAGTATTAAAAAGATTCTGCAAAGAAAATATTCATTTCTTATGATTCATTGTCACGAATGTTGTTGATCCTTACATGAATCCACTTTTGGATCCGGATCTCCTTACGCTACTAAGTACATTTCATCATGTTCTTTCACCGTTATAGCACATGGTCTCTAATTCAATGAATTTAGTTTAACGAGAATTGCATGTTGAACCTCACACTCCTGGAACCAGCGGCTGGTATCTTACCTAGTCTGTGACTGCTGACATCTCAGTACCAGTTTCCAATTGACGCTTGTCCTTTTTGACACCCAAGTGTGTGCAGATAAAATTCAATTTGTTCTCTTGCGTCATGTCCAGTGTCTCTCGATCAGACACGAATAACGAATTTGTTCATTACATATGTACATTCAGTTCCATGGATGGCGTTAGTTTGCACTGTCCATATAACTGCATACGTATATATGTACATATAAGTGTCTGCGTCGTTTTTCTTTTTGTAACATATTGTAATTATTATAGACAAATATATATTTATATGTATAAAGTAACTTATTGTAATTTACATTAAAAGTACTGCACTTTTTATTTTATAAACATTTTTTATTCGTATTTCAAAACTTCCTTAATAAAGAGACGTCTGTACATATACTGTCACCGAACACGTTTAACAGTATTATATTAGTAATTAATACTACAATAGTACTCAAATATGCTCATTTATATTTTGGCCTCAATAAAAGTTCAGACAATTTCGGAGTTTTATAACATACAGCCTATTTATTTCTTTCCTAAAGAGCGCATGGATACACTTACACTACACAGAGTGACTTGAAAGTATTTTTTTAAAACTGGGCCAAAACACAAAGCAATATACATGTTAAAACACAAGGCAATACGCGTGTATGAAAATAGGGAAAAATTAAAAAAAAAATACGTCAGGTTAACGAGAATAAAGACATTAGGTATTCGGTGTCCTGTACCTACGCCGTAAGGGCCGTGCCCATACAATAATAATCTGATTATATCGAAAAATAATATTGGAAAAAACAACCTATGAAAGAGCACTCTTTTAGGAAATTATTTAATGTCAGTATTAATGGACTATTATGCGATAAATTCTAACGACATTAAAATAGTCGTCTGGAACTTCAATGTAACGCATTTCTTAGCGCGGAATTATAATATACTGCAGCAACGGTGTCACGCAATACTTTCTTGTACTTTGAGACGGAACTACACGAAAATATCATGAAATTAAATTACATAACATCACACTCGTATTTCCCTGAAAGGGTAGGCAGCGGAGTTTAGTATACTTCCACTATTCACCAGTTAAATTATAGGTCCCGTTATGGAATAAGGATGTGCCTATTGCCATACATCGGGCATTCCGATAGATTCCGTGCCACTATTGGGAATTTTGATTTACAAAAACCAAATAATGCTGTTTTCGACTTAGCGATTGGATCCACGACCTCTTGATTAGCAGTTCCGCTTGCAACGACTAGACCAACGAGGCAGTTAATAAAAAATTAAGTAGATATATGTATATTAAATAGATAACATACAGTGTAAATGTAATGAACAATACAAAAGAATGGTATTTCATAACGAAAGATGTCATATAGAAAGTTATGTGAATTGTGTGTTCGCTAGTTTTCAGCAACAACATAATAACAGTATAATACGATCTTGTTTCCGAAGTAGAAAGTTGTATGTTCGAAATTGAATCATCTACCTCACTTTGTAACGCCATTTGCTAGGAATTTGAAATTGTTCACAAAATAAGCACTGTGTCAAAATCGATTCTACTCGGTTTTAATAAACGGCTTATCCAACATTAACGGCGTGTGATTACGTTAACATTGAGTGTGAATATTAAAAACTTTTGTTTGGACAGCCAGCGCCATTAGGTCCCAGTGGTGGCTGTGTCTCTCTCGCCTGTGTTATATAAATTATAATTTATTGTTTAGTATTGTTCCATTGTGTAATATTTAAGTAAAATATTTTATTTTGGAGAACTTGTTAAACTGAAACTATGCACATGGTGAGAACAATGAAGGTATGTATACCTATATTATATAATACATTTTATGTTTGCTGGAGTCTAATTCGCCTTTGTTTAGTTTTAATGGAAAAGAAATGTTAGCTGATGATGATAAGAGATTTCCAACGTTGTAAAACATTTTCAAATTTCTTGACGTTATAACTTTAACCTGCATTTTTCAATCACCAAAATCGACATAAATCGCCTCATTATTATTGATCAATGCATTCTGAATTTATAATTTATCTTATATTTATTTAATTTATGCAGGCTTCTTGTTCCGATTTGGCATCGCATCAAAAACAACGCCTTGATTCTGATTTCGTTTTTAATAACATATTACATCCTATTGCAATCGAATCACTGAATCAGAATAAATCCCCATTGGAAAATTGCAAAATACGAAGTCCAGCAAAACACATATTGCACAATCGATCCCGCGAACGAGCATCATTTTATAATATGATATAACCTGAACTTTAACTTGCATATAATAATCTCCAAGACATCAGACTATAAAAAAGAGAGGTTAAATGTGAACACAGAAAAATGCATCGCACTGTT
The DNA here is from genome assembly GCA_018248815.1 of Croniades pieria auraria. NCBI lineage: Eukaryota > Metazoa > Arthropoda > Insecta > Lepidoptera > Hesperiidae > Croniades > Croniades pieria. The sequence continues at coordinate 16,482 of DWJK01000446.1, forward strand.
GTGGACTACGGCTGAATAAAAACCGCAATTCAAATGACTGTCGTACACATTTTTTGTCGAACACGGAAACTGTAATACCACGGCAGTGCGCGAGCAGCTCCCCACTTGTTTTATTATCGGCTGTACGTGCACAAACATAAATCAACAAACCCCTTAGTTGGCATATCACCACTCGTGAAGAACAATCGAAAACGTTGTTTTTTCTATTTTCATAAACAGCAGATGTTGCCAAAGGCCACTAGACTAGGCACGAGGACGATTAACGGTCTTTTGCACGCTTTTATTCGAAATGTTTCAATTATTGCCAACAGTTGGACCCGCTACCATATTTGGAAGAAAGTGGACGTGCGATGGTTTGTTATAACTTAAATTTGCGGTAGCTATGTATGAAACATCGACATTCTTTATTGTTCCCGTCGCTACTTCACAACATACGCCAAGAGAATGACAGTTCTGAATTATACTAACACATAATATATACTTAAGTACATAAATACTTTGTGAAACGACCCTTAACTCGATTTACATTAAATGAATTACGTTTTCAGATCGCAAAGCTAAATATACAAGATCGTGACTATTTCATAGAAGTACCTAGGAGAATGTTTGATAAAATTACCTAGAAATAGGCTAAGAGGTACTGTAACTTTACTTCGTTTATTACGAGTAGTTCATTAAGTGTACTTGGTCAATTAGAAGAATGTCAACTGTTATTGGATGGCCGCAACATCGTTCCAACATTACCTAGGCAGTTATGATAATGAAATTAATGTTAATTGTTAGACATTTATGTGGGAATATAAATGACTTTTGTAATAGCTATAAAATCATGTGCAATGTATGTACAGACGTACATCGTGTTGGTAGTCAATAATAGGTAAGCACCTTTTTGGTTCATAAGAACGAGGGAACTAGCAATGTGGACAAGTATTAACCATTTAGTAATAACTGTGTAAAACCCGTGTATGAACGTATGACAAAATAATTATGCTAATTCTGACACAACTCTACAAGGGCTTACTGTTTGATTAAATGCTTTGATCAATTAACATAATCTTCGTTAGAACTTTCTGTCATTTACTACTAAACGTATAAATTAGGGTTGAATCGCCAAACTATTACGACAGGGCATTTTATACTTTAATGTTCTGTGAGCTACAGGTAATATTTATAGAGCCATCGGCACCTAACTGATTTAATTAAATACCTCGGCATCCAGATATGCGTCCTTTGTACTTAAGAAATGTTACGTTTTTGTCCTCGTATGGAGAACATGCGTACAAACTTTATAAGTGCCTTGGATAATTTTATGTTTCATCGTTTACATAAATTCAAAATGAATATTATGAATTTAAAATTGGCATTTTAATACCTAAACAAGCAATATATCGAATATATTATCTTAATGTGATCCATATTAGGACTTAACGATGTCTTTTTCAAAGCTACGCACTTGCGAGCTTCCTCGCCGGCTTTGTTCGGTATTTACGTTTTAATATCATACTTAAAATACGTTTGATCATTTCTTTATTATTATCTAATAAGGCTTATAACATTTATCAATATAACTTCTAGAATTACCTTTCATTTATACATATCTGCCTATTTAATATGTGTCACATTATTTCTAGTGTGTATTTCTGAATTGGATTCTTTTAATAAAATGCTATTACCATTTTTACGAGGTACCTAATTAATATACTTAACCTTATAAAGATTACCTATCGAAATAGGTCCTTAAAAGCAGACGCATCGCTAGACCACAGAACGAAATATTATTTCTAATTTATATATGACCACAATTCTTTTACTTGGGTAATAGAAGCACCAAAGTAATTCTGAAATTTTGACATGAGTGTTATATGTCACTGAATTTTGACAAAAACTTCATTTTATATATAAGCATATTAACAACAATCATATACTTAGTCTGGCCATAAATACCGTTACAATTAAAAATAAACAAAATCTTACTTTTGAATTTGGGATCTGCCACTTTTATACGATTGTTCATTGTGTTTTCTTATTATCGCGCCAATAAAATATTTTGTGATATTAAAATGGAGTGGGGTGATGAAGAGAACCGAATCGCTGTGATTGCATTACGTAAAGTAGGTATGGAGCCAAATAAATTTTTTTAAATCCTTCATACGCTTGGTGTTACTTAAATTTTATGTACCGGACTATTGATAGGTACAATGAAACCTCCTCTGTTTGTGACAGAAAAAGATCTGGCCGTCCACGTTGTGTTCGTACGAAAAAGGCGATCAAAGCAGTAAGGAAAATCATTATCATCATTATCTGCCTATTTCCATTCACTGCTGGACATAGGACATAGCCACTGAGCTCGATCTTCGGCTCCTCGCATCCAACTGCTGCCAACCACTTTGCGTATATCGTCACTCCACCTAGCTGGAGGGCGTCCTACACTACGTTTGCTAAGACGCGGTCTCCACTCCAGAACACGTCTACTCCAACGGTTATCGGTTCTGCGACAAAAGTGACCAGCCCACTGCCACTTCAGCTTGCTAATCCTTCGGGCTATGTCGATTATTTTGGTTCTCTGTCGGATCGTCTCATTTTGGATTCGATCATTTCGTAAGGAATAAAAGGAATTCGAAGAAGAATTCGAAGAAATCCCGTCCGAATGCAAAAGACTTTGTTTCGGGAGATGAAGATAGCACCTAGAACCATGTCGCGTATTTTAAAAAATGACTTGCAGCCTATAAGAGACGCACTGGTCATTTCTTAACTGATAATTTAAAAAAGAATAGGATGGTAAAATCAAAACAACTACTTAAGCGGTACGCAAAGGGAGGTCACAGAAAAATTTTACGAATGAGAAAATTTTTACACACAATAAAAGAATGTTTTTCTTTGTAACAATATTTATGACAAGACTAAGTATATTGCCTATAGTACATAGTTATCTCCTAAGCAATGGTCCTAATCCCTTTCCTTCTGACAAGTGATCTACATACATATCTCCAACATTTTATGAATACAAGCTTGTATTGTAATGAATATTACAGAAAATGAAATGAATGTAAAAAATATGCAACGAAACTTTACGCGGCTCGAACTTCTTAGACTTTATGTAGTTAACTTAAAAATTAGAATATTTATGACAAGAATTATTATTACTGCCTCTACAATAATCTCAACATTTTATATACGTAGATATTATATATGTATAGTATATGTCACGGTCCTGCTTCGGAGTTTATGTTCAATGGTCTTGAGCCGACCTCTAAAGCTAGTTTTTTAATAAAACTTTACTTGCACGCTGTCATCTGAGCGTTTTATTACCTTTTTCAGTACAATATAAATGCCTCAGCCCCTGTCACTGCGCAAGTCATTGTATCTAGAAGGCAGTCACTTAAGTCTGATTTTCGGTAAGAAAGACTGTAATTCTCGACTTTTATCTCTTTCCACGGTCTCGTCAATTCCGAAAAGCTGGCGTCTCTAATAACTACAAAAATAATTTTATTATTCAATATGTCGTAGGTATGTGTCGTGAACCTGTTTTTTCGTAATAGTCCAACTAGTATCGTATACATTCCAGGTCCTGGCACGAGGCGTAGACCTTCATCCATCCTCCATCATTAAAAAGGAACTCGTCAAAAGGACTTCGAATAAGTCCGAAATTAGTTGAGATATCCTAATTGAATCTATATAAAGACTAGCTTATTTTAAATCATTCAACTATTTCAAATTCTATAGGCTCACCACCTATTAAATAGGACTAAAAGTCACTGGTGAAACGTGGGAGTGTACTACATTCTCTGCCCATCCTATCGAGGATTACAGGGGTGTTGTTATGTACTTCAAATACTGTATTGATAATCCTGATTTGAAAACTGAAAGTTGATTAATATTTCTTTTTATAAAGGAGGTAGTTACAAAAAGTTACTACTCCAGGAAAAAAGTAATGCGAGAATCATAGCAGTTTTTTTCCTACAATGCCCAAGAAAGCACTTCAAGAAATATATACACAAATATTTGTCTTCACTTTAAGCGTTACTCATACATTCAATGTACGTCGTCCATCGTTCGTATATACATTTGGATTTCCTCATTATCACGTTACAATACAAAGTTACTTAACGAACATCAGAACTAGCAAAATACACATGTATTTAAGGCTAAGTGCACGGCAGAGCGCAGGCCAAGTTCTGATAAATTGTTTACACGCTGCATTTACTCCTCCCCTCGCTGCGTGCGTGTCTCGCATTAGTCGTTCACATTCACGTGCATCCGCTCGAATAATCTACTTAGTTTGTTGGGTAATTTGTTTAACTGTAAAATGATTTCGAGGACGTAAAATTGATAATGACGTTTTACGAAAAGGGTGGTGCATATAAAAGAAGTTTGACAGGAATGTAAGGGTGGAGATATTTGAGATAATAACAAGTGAAATAACAAACCTAACCTAACCAACCCAACCTAACCTAACCTAACATTTTCTAACACAATGTACAATAATATAAATAATAATAATAATCGACCCATTTATCATTCCACTGTTGCAATATGGATCTCCTCTCATATTGAGAGGGTTAAGGCCATAGTCTACCACGCTGTCCAAGTGCGGGTCGGCAGACTTTACAAATCTTAGAATTATTATTTTTTTTATAATTTTTAAGGTGTGCGGTTTCCTCACGATGTTTTCCATCACCGTTAGCAAGTGATATTTAAATTTAAAACGCAGTTTTGTAAAGAGGTACGTGCCATGGATTTGAACCCTTACGGAGTGAGAGGCTGAATTCTTAACCACTAGGCTATCACTGCTTTTTTGTACAATTATATACAATAGACATTACAAATTATAATCAAGAATAGTAGCAACAGTAATAAACCGAGAAGTAAAGCAAGGGATGGAATACGTTTATTCTAACACAAGTGTACCAGTTGAGCAATGACACATCTATAATGTGGAGCGGCGTGAGACTCGACGCCTCTCAGCCAGCGTCGACCGGTCCGCTACGTAGAGCAGGAACACGCATATACGAAACGAATGTTACTCTACATAAATATTTTTTTTCTCAATGATTAATCGCTATTGCATTTTAAATTATAACATAAAACACCGCAGTCAGCGAAGGGGTACCCACGAAGTGTGTTACAATCCAATGTTTCACTGGTAATACGTCTAAAATGAGTATAAATTTATTGACATAATAAAATTTTAGAATTTACCAAAAATTGTATTCTGACAATAGGCAAACGTTAGGGGCCCATTTGAATTGTAAAATTTTTGTGTACCCATATTTATTGCAATAAAATTTTGTCTGGTTTTTTATGGAATAGAGAGTGAGCTTATTTCCATACAACGGACACCAAATCAAACCCAGTACTAATACCGGGAATTTCAAATTTGTAAAACCCAGTCATACTTTGTCTGATCGAACGAATCGAAGCCAAATATTATTTCATTCAATTAAAGAAAATGGCAAATAAACAATAATGAACAAATCACCAAACAATACAAGGATTAATTTTACATTACAGCAGATTTCTGGCAACATCTTTATCTTGGCACATTAAATAGGTTATTTAGAAATTAATAGGTTAAATTTATAACCATTTGAACTATAAAACGTGAATTAAAATTCAGAGCACATTACAGGTTTAATTCTCGGTTCGGATACTATCGGATTTTTTAAACTTAGCTCAGCATTAAGAATTTAAGAGATCGCAATAATGATAGATTTGACAGACAGCAACAACCAAAACTGTTTGTGCGGCACCCCCCAAACGATGGACCACCTTAAATCGTGCCCTG